>PISX010028523.1:0-21408 GCA_004024625.1 Mellivora capensis | reverse complement strand
ATATTTCTGTGTGTATACATAAATAGCAAAAGAGTAACAATTATTGAATCTAGACAGAATTAAAATGGTTTTTATTATACAATTCTTTTAATAGCCATTCTATAAGTTAGAATTTTTCATAATAAGAAGTTGACGAAAAGTTTAAGGCCCCCCCCTTGAAAAAAATCTTTTGACCAAAACCAAATGACAAAATTATACCACAGCGACAACCACTTGGAAGACAGCCTGAAAAAAAAGTCACAATTCAGAGAATTAGACTATAAATGACTATTATAAAATAATGAATACATTTATAAAAGCTTACAAGTCTTTTGAAATTTAATTTTATTTTTTTCAATGTTCCAAGATTCATTGTTTATGCACCACACCCAGTGCTCCATGCAATATGTGCCCTCCTTAAGCTTACAAATTTATCTCTAATAAATTTATCTCCAATAAATCTCTAATAAAAACTCCCTTGAAGTCCTTTGCTTTCTTTGCTTTGAAGAAGCAGCCCACTAAGGAATATCCTAATCCAAGACAACCATTTAGAAATGGTTATCTGTCCCGGAGAATAGGTGGGTGAGATTTCACCTTCTGTGGATGGTGACCCTTAGTCCATGCCTTTGCTATCATATATATATATATCTTTGGCACCACACCTGTGGCCTACATTCCCATTGTGGCAACCTTTCTCAGTTTGATTGACAGCTCCAATTTTCACAATTACACCTACTTCCAGAAAACATAACTGATGAGCTAGTCTTAAATGTCCTGAGGGTTTCTTTGGGAGGGTTTTTAGGATGACACGCAAAACAAGACTTATACAGTACAAAAGACTACTGACACTGTGTTTGGCAGGTTTAGAGATTGAGTAACATTAGTTGTGAAACAGAGGTCGTTTTTTGGGGGAGCATATTTATTTGGGAGCACAGATATGATATTACCACATTCCCTGACTCAGGGAAAGACTCTCAACACCATTGCAAATGTAAAAATGGCAAAAGCGAATGCTGCATTCTTACATCTGTTTAAATTTCTTCAAGCACACGCAGATATTTCATGTTCTTTAATAAGAAAAATTTAATGTAGCCCCCAAAATATGTCTTTGTGCTATCATAGTGATCAATTTAATTCCCAGACAGTTCTAGCTCTTGGGTATTCATGAGATCATATTAGAAGGCCACTCAAAGGAAATGGGATAAGATCTGATGCCCTAAAGAAAGTTCAAATGTAATCAGAATGTTTGGAAGTTAGTAAACATGTAAATTATACATTCAATATACAATGTCTACATTTTGCTAGGGCTGCCCCAGTACTCCTATCCATTCTGAAGTGCCCATATTTTCTGTTCCTTGCATCTCTGTGATGCTTTCCTTTTTTCCTTGAGAGGACACTGGACCCATTAGTTCCTTCTGCCCACCAAGCTTGCCCTAGAGCAGAGCTGAGCACTTAAAGCCCTAAACCTTTGCACAGACCTGACTCAGCATAGGTTCTCAGCAAATGCTTGTAGAAATGACTATCAACCTGTTTTGACTGAAAGCCACAGTCACAAATACATTTTGAGTACAACACAGTAGACACACAGAGATGACTCTATATAAATTGGAGCAAAAGTTTTGTGGAAAAAAAATAGTTAATCTTGCTATTTACCATGCATAGATATTTCCTAGTGTACTTTTTTCATATTTTATAAATATTAGTCAAGACCATTAAATTGATTTCAAACTTATTAACTGTACTTTTAAATTATAGATGTTACCCAAATGCTCATGATCAGTTAATTGACTTATTTAGGACTGATGTAACACAAAAATAGTCCTGGAATCTGTTATGGTTACTGCTGGTAGGTAAAAATTATTATTGTGAATATTCCATCAACTTCCTACCAACCTATTGCCCACTTAAGAAGGCTTGGCAGTGGGACACCTGGGTGGCTCAGTTGGTTAAGCGGCTGCCTTCGGCTCAGGTCATGATCCCAGCGTCCTAGGATCGAGTCCCACATCGGGCTCCTTGCTCGGCAGGGAGCCTGCTTCTCCCTCTGCCTCTGCCTGCCACTCTGTCTGCCTGTGCTCGGTGTCTCTCTCTCCCTCTCTCTCTCTGACAAATAAATAAATTTAAGAAAAAAAAAAAAAAAAAAGAAGGCTTGGCAGTGTCAGGCTTTGCATTGTTTACTCTCCCCTGTCCTCTACCATTACCACCAATTTAGGCCCTTGAACTTGCTTGCTGCAGATCCCTGGGCCAATTCTGAAGAAGAAATGAACAGAAACTTTAGCCCCACCATTGAGTAGAATTGGAGACTGAATCACCAACCTTAGACCCCAGATTAAGAGGCCTGGTCTCATCCCTCCCATGTCCTCTGTGCCCAAATAGCCATTTGTTGCAAATGTCCACAGAATCCTGCCTCAGTACCTTCCTTGATCCTTTGTTCTTTAGAACTTGGGTCTAGTCTGGGATCCCAAAGAGGAGCTAGGAGCCCAGTTAAGCCCTGTCAGCCCTCCTGTTACTGGGTTCTCAGCATGTTTCAGGCATTGTACTGTACTGGCAATGGAATGAAGAACAAGACCCTCCTGCAGTGGTTTCTCTCATGGTAGCCAGCTACTGGTCAGAATATAGACCTATTGGGGCTCACTCCCACTCAGGCTAGGTTCCCACATAGACTGCTTCCTCGAGTCCTGAGCAGCCACATTCCACTCCATCTGACCACTTTGAGCTGTGGCCTTGCCTGACTAAACCCTCTGTGCTGTGTGGTTTGGAAAACCCACCTGTGCTGTCCCTGAGCTCTGTCCCTACAAAGCCCCAGGTGTGGATGTAGGCCCTTCCCAACTTTGCCCTGCTCCCACAGAATTAGTGTTGCAGGGTCTCAAGCCACAAGCACAGCCCCCAGACCAAGGGATTAGTGATGGAATTTCTGTTCCAAATCCTTCTCTGGAGGATGATAGAATTTCTGTTCCAAATCCTTCTCTGGAGGATGATAGAATTTCTGTTCCAAATCCTTCTCTGGAGGAAGAAAAAACAAGGAAAGGAGTGATTTCTAAAGAAGCCCATGGTCACATGTCTTCTTCAAGAGAAACTGTGGTTGAAATACCTTACTTAGGGCAAGATCATGAAGCCAGTCCTTTCTGACTTCAGTTTTCTCATTTTAAGTTTAGTTAAGTGATTCATGTGGAGAGGCACATAGCAGAATGAGCATAAACTCTGGATCTAGGCTGTGCGGCAGGGTCTTACTCTGCAACTTGCTCACTCTGTGATCTTGAGTATATTACTCAACCTAGTTTCCTGATCTGTGAAAGGGAGAACAATAGCGACTACCTCCTGGGTTGTTATCAGGATAAATGAGTTAACGAGATAACAGACTTAGAATGGCACCCAGGCAGGAGAGCACATGAGAAAGGACCACTGAAATCTCTAAATGAAAGTCATCTCAGGGGCTGCAGGATGCAAGGGTCCAGGGAGTAAACAAGCCCAGGAAGGGTTCACCTCAGGAAGAAAAATGAGAAACACTAGGAACTTTTGATCCTTTTCTAGCTGAAGTTTTTCTTTCACTCTCTTTTGTATACTTTAGAAGCATTTACTAAGTAGGATGTTCATTTAATCTGGTCTGCAAGAGATAGGGAAGAAGAGAATAAAAATATGCAAGAGGTGCAGGGGAGAGCATCCTGTACTGACTGCTTACACCCTTCCTGACCACAGGGCAGCTGAGATGTGTTTAGATGACCCTGGTGCCCCTTTCTGGAGTTTCATCTAAAACATGCTCAGTAAGGAGGAGGGGGAAACTAATATTAATTAGCCACTTCTTGTTGGTCATTAATCAAAATCTTCAAAGTAAGCTTATAAGATAAATTCTAGTTTCATTTTACAGATGAAGTAACTGAGGCTTACAGGGTTACAAAACTTGTCCAATATCGGCTTGCTATTTAGGGTGGAGTTGGGAGTCAAGTTCATCAAAGTCATATTTGTTGACTCCAAACATTTTGTCTGCCACAGCTTCGCCCTTTACAAAGAGATGTATTTCCCTTAATACATCCTGCCATTCCATTCAGGATAATTTCAGAGGTAACAGGGCATCATCTTTTACTCATTCAAGTGAGGTAAGTTTATGATTTATTCTGTTAACAAGAAAAGGAGCAATAGCAAAAAAAAATTTTTTTTCTATGTTTTTGAATTTTTTTTATTTTATTTATTTTTATTTTTTAACTCCATGGGTAGTTTTTGAGAAGCTTATATATGGTCACATCTGGAAACTTTTTTTTTTTTAAGATATCTTTATTTTTTTTTTTAAATTTATTTATTTGTCAGAGAGAGAGCGAGCACAGGCAGACAGAGTGGCAGGCAGAGGCAGAGGGAGAAGCAGGCTCCCCGCCGAGCAAGGAGCCCGATGTGGGACTCGATCCCAGGACGCTGGGATCATGACCTGAGCTAAAGGCAGCTGCTTAACCAACTGAGCCACCCAGGCGTCCCCACATCTGGAAACTCTTAAAGATTTGGGAAAATCTAACGATGACAGTAAGTTTTGTCTTCAAGAGTGAGCTCCTACTTGTGCTGTGAAATGATTCCTTGCCTTATAAGAGAATTTTCTAGAAGGCAACCTTTAAACAGAAGGCTTACCAAATGCATTTGAAATATGATTCAACTTCCAAAAAATCTGATTTCCTCACATACCTCTTCAGTGTTATCTCTGATGAGGAATCCATACCAACCAGTGGCAATTGTGTCTCTTGATTTTCAAGGTGAGAAACAGGCCCTGTGGGCACAGTGGCAGGCCAGCATGCAGCTAGAAAAACACAGGCATTGGGCATTGGTATTTGTGCCCAAGCACTGCCAATCTAGCCATCTCCTTCTGAAGCAATGAGTGAAGGTCCAGTGCCCTTGAGAATTCAAGTGCACCTTCTATCATGAATCTAGCCTAGTCACAGACACAAACCCCAAAGGGACCATTAGGATGGATCTCCCCAAGTGCAGATGAGGTGGTACTGTTGAAGTCAAATTCAAGCTCTTCCTCCTATGCTTTCAACATCCAACACCATCTCAACTCAATCTAGCCTGTAGAGAATCTTAATTTTATGTACTTATTACCACATCCCCACACTATCCACCACTTTGGAAGAATGAGGCTGAGCAACTTAGAAAACTTAATATCCCCACCACTCACCCTGGGCTGGGGATGGGACTGATGTTAAATCACTCTCCTCTACCTTCCTCTCTTCTGAGATTTGGCTATCCTTGCCCCATCCCTCCTCATGAGAATAGCTTCTCAAATGAGACCTGGCTGAGTGGGCCAGGGTAGACTCAAGATTGAATGAAGGCACAGAAGAGTTTGAGAACCATTGAGACAATTTCTGTGATGAGATCATGGCTATGGGACAGTGGAGCAGCTTTGGGACAGGTGATGGCCAATAGTAACATTTGTGGTTTTCTAGACCTCTCCTAGCGCCAGGGTGTGAGAACCCCTGCCCCATTCCCAGCCAGGCCTGAACTCCTCTCCCTCAGTGAGCTCATAGTAGAAGTAGTTACCTGAACCAGCCTCCTTCCCCACCTCATGGTGGCTAGGAAGACTGGAAAGAAACTATGAGGAGGAGGAATTGGCACATTGAGTGTGACCACAACATTGAGAGCATCTTTGTTCCTGAAAAAAACTAGCAGTTGTTGCTTATGATTAAGAATAGCTCCCACTCCCTACCAGTCCACGATAGCAATGTATGTTGACCATGGTCTGGCATTATTCTACATACACGCTGCCATGATCATCAGATAGGCCCTGAACACCTGAACACAACAGGCTGTCTAGATATACATCCTAACCTCTTCACCTAGTTTCTTCATCCATGTAATAGGACCTACATCACATTTAACTATCATTAAATTAGTGAATAGAGAACACTGAAAACAATGGTACATTGAAATTGTTCAATAAATATTACTTATTTTTTCCTTTTCATCTTACAGACAAAGAAGCTGAGACACAGAGAGATTAAGTAATTTGCCTGAGATCACACAGCTAAGAGCAAGAGTGAGGATTTGAGGCCAGGTTTGTCTGGCCCATTGCATGTGGTCTCCATTAACTTGCTCATTCCATGTAACCCATGCCTTCTCTTTATCCACTCCTTTGTCCATTTGCAAAGAACAAACAACAGCTTCAGTCTCATTCGAACCCAGGTTAGTTCTGTTACAGCTTGGCTGTGCTCACAACTTGGCAGCTACATTTTCAAGGTAATGGAGAGGGAAGATAATATTCATGTCAGGCGCCTGAGACCAGGGTGGAGACTGGATGACTCAGGTTCAGGATTTCTGCCCCCACCCAGCTCACATTAATAGAAAGGAATTTAAATTAAGAGCCCAGGAGATTAAAGGTGGAAAAAGCCAGCTAGAGTAGATTTTGAAGTGATTTTTTTTTGCCTTGTACCAGAACATGGCTGATGTGTAAACTTTTTAACCTTCCTTCTGAGAAAGCAGCTCTGGGCGGATGATCAGAAGTGTGGTTGATCAGGTCCCCATTAAATGTGCCGGAGAAGAAGCCTGCCTGGAAGCCATAAAATGCCCCAGGTGGAGCCTGGTCTGGCACATAAACTACATAAGTATGGGGACAAAATATTTGCTAATCTGGGTGTTGGCATCTCTGTGTTATTAAATATAGTGTATTCATAGAAAATTTGGGTATAATAAGGCTAACAAATCAGGATATGATTGCCATTGAAAAGATAGTTTGTTACTCGCAGATCTCAAGAGGAGGGGCATGCCATGTCATGCAGGGCCCCACGGGAAAGCACCAAGGCTTGGTCAGGAGGTACAGGAAGCAAGAGGGAAACATGTTTTATTGTAGCTTCTGAAGGAAGGAACAGGTAAGGCAGGGTAAGGAGATTTATGATTAGCTGGTTTGAATCATTTCAGCAGGCCCTGAGACAGGGGGACAGTCCTGGTTTTTCAGTCCCTGGTCCTAGAGTTAGGGGAGCAGGTACAGAGTGACTTAGAGTATAAGATCCTGACAAAGGAGGTGATTGGGAGTGTGGGCTCTGGATTGGTTGTTTGGCACTCAAAGAGTGCATTCGTGGGTTTGCTATCTCTAGGACATGACTACCCCTGAGAGGGACAGGGACCTCCAGGGTCAACAAGGCCCCAAGAGCAAACCATCAAATACAGATGATGAAAGATATAGTTAATACACTTTGACATTAGAATACGGTGTCCATGGTAGAGGTATATGCTGCTTAGGGGAATCATGAAGTTATAGTCTGTTGAAAGTAGACAACTTCTTCAGGAAAAGGCAAAGCCTGGGTGAGAGGTACCTGGCATCTTGTATGTGGGGGAAGGCATCACAGATCCAAGAATGTTCACTCTGGAAAGGTCCGCTTGTCCAGTTCCATGTGACACAGAGGCACTTTGCATGAGAATAGCCAGAACATGCCTAATAAGTTGCCTGTATCTTCTCTGGAAAGGCAGTT
Organism: Mellivora capensis; assembly: GCA_004024625.1. Taxonomy (NCBI): domain Eukaryota; kingdom Metazoa; phylum Chordata; class Mammalia; order Carnivora; family Mustelidae; genus Mellivora; species Mellivora capensis. The sequence continues at coordinate 13,990 of PISX010028523.1, read as the reverse complement.
CATATAATGTTTGCTATTTCACCCACTTTGCATTTCTTTTGCTAAAGATAGAAAAAGGAAGCCAGTAAGCTGGAGGCCACGTGCTGTGACACACATTGTTTCATGGCTACTTTGAGAACAGACATTAACAATCATTAACAATTTCTCCTTAAAAAAAAAACAGGGAAACTGGGACACCTGGGTGGCTCAGTTGGTTAAGCGGCTGCCTTCGGCTCAGGTCATGATCCCAGCGTCCTGGGATCAGTCCCACATCGGGCTCCTTGCTCGGCAGGGAGCCTGCTTCTCCCTCTGCCTCTGCCTGCCACTCTGTCTGCCTGTGCTCGCTCGCACTCTCTCCCTCTCTCTCTGACAAATAAATAAATTAAAAAAAAAAAAAAGAATTGTAATTAAAAAAGAAAAAACAGGGAAACATAGTATAGTAGAAAGAGTGCTGGCCTGGACTGAGGAGACATGGCTCTGGTGACAGGTCTGTAGTAATGTTAGATCTACAACCTCAGGAAAGAGTTAGCTTCTCTCTGTTTGTTGCCTTAAATGTAAAATGGGGGTCTTAAATGGCCATCTTACACTATAATTTGAGCCTTCTGTTTGCACAAATGTGGAGTATTTCTTGTGCAAAATGTATTTAGACACAAAAGTAGTTTCAAATATTCTTCACCTATTTGGGAAACAAAATGGTTTTGAACATCACTTTTCTTCAAAGTACCAGAATTTAATTTCTGCAGAGCTGATTCTAACTAGAAGTTTATTGCCTGCTGTGTTTATAAAATGCTGTTTCTTCAAATGAAAGTTTCAAGTCTTCCAAGTTTAAATATTATTCCTTTAATGTGATCCTTTCTAGTATAAATGCATTATATTTTATACATATGGGCAAAGATTTCATGGTTACTTATTAATATGATAGCATCTGAGCACAGGATCAAGTTAAGGAGAAGGTTTTTAAAAAATATCCAAGGGTGATATGTCCTAAAGGGGTCCTTTCTCCAACATAAAGGGGCACCAGCCTTTGGAAGCTTTCCACCCATCCCTAGCAGCAATCTTGTCTTCCTTCTACTTTAGGGTCAGGATAGTTCGTTTGTTTGTTTTCTGACTTTTATCACTGACCTAGTCAGTGAAGACTTCTGATATTTGCTGTGTAGAAAAAGAGTTGTGGCTTTTTCCTTCTAACTTACATTGAATAAATACTCTGACAAGACACTAGCTCACTATATAGGTGAGGAAGCTGATCAGTGGGTCTTCGTCTCTTGCACAGGCAGTGGGGAAGCTCAGGATAAGACATATATTTGAACTCCTCATCCACAGGTCTCCACGTGGCACCTTTTCCAAAGTAGTTTCAAAGAAAAGAGAATTTTGGATAGACTTGTGCTAACTAGGGAAGTGGTTGGACCATATCCACCAGAGAACTATGAACTGGAGCAGTCTACTTCAGAAACTTGGTGGACCCAAAAAGTTCTTCAACAGAGTTTCTGGACTCTGGGCTTTAAAACATCACATGCCCACCTGGCCCACACAAAACCATGCCATGCAACCTCCCTGCAGGTCCAGTGCCAGAAGGCAGAATGAAAACATCTTCAAACCTCATAGGTAACATGGGAATCCAAAAATAATAAGTTAGAAAAAGCAGGAGAGAATGGTTGGAGGCCTACCTGCTCATATGCCAATTCCAATCTCCCTTCTTCAGACCCAGAAATATTGTATATCTTGTTTCTTGAATTGTTTCATTATTGTTTTACCATTAAAGTAGAAAAGGCAAAACTATGAAGACAGTTAAAAAAAAATCGGTGGCTGCCCGAGGCTGGACGGAGAGATGAATAGAAAGAGCACAGAGAATTTTTAGGGCAGTAACAATGCTCAACACAATATTCTGATTATAGATGTGTGACATCATATGTTTGTCACAGGATGCGCAGTATCAAGAGTGAGACCTAGTGTAAACTAGGGGCTTTGCTGCTAATGATGTGTCTGTGTGGGTTCATCAATTGTAACAAATGCAACACTTTGTTAATAGGGGTTAATAGTGGGGAAGGGCTGTTAATAGTGGAGAAGACCATGCATGTGTAGGGACAGGAGCTAGACGATAAATCAGTACTCTCCCCTCAATTATGCTGTGAATCTAAAACTGCTCTTTAAAAGAAAAAGTCCATTAAAAATAATTTAACTGTTTTCAGAGTCCACAGTCTCTCGTGATGAGGGTTTTGAAGGGGGGGGGGGGGGAGGTTGGGGGAGCCAGGTGGTGGGTATTATGGAGGGCACGCATTGCATGGAGCACTGGGTGTGGTGTAAAAACTATGAATTCTGTTACACTGAAAAGAAATAAAAATAATAATTTAACTGTTAATCATATTTTAAAATTTTAATTTCCTAATAAGGTTCTCTTCTAATACTGGATAATCCCTATCGTAATATGAATTCACCAAGACTAGCAGATATGAGGAGTTTTCTTGGTGGTAAGGAGATGATTATTAACTTGAGAACGTGTAGCTCTTGGGAGATACGGATGGCTCAGGGAGAGAAGGTAGCTTCCAACCACTGACAGGAGAGAAGGCAGCAGATGAGCACTGCTTTGAACTGGCTGCCAGACACAGAGAAAAAGTCCTTCCTATTCTTTCTCTACAAGACCCAAAACAGGGGCTAGAGGTATCAGTAGCTTAGTTGAAGTTAAATAGAAGTTTATGTTCCAAGGCCGCAGAGCTGAACTGCAGGGAGGCATTTGCCACACCACATGGGACAGGTGAGACCTGCTTATAGGAGTTGTGGGGTCTGGAATGAACACACTGTGACCAGCCACCCACTCAGGCTCCGAATACCTGAGCAATGAGTCCTCCCTGCCACTGGATCATTTTTGGTGAAAGATCATAGCTGTGGCTCTCGGCAAGGGCAACACAGCACTGGAGTCACGTTTTGAAAGGGGAGCCCCATTTCCGTCTCCACCAGCTCCCAGCTGGGACCTTGGCATGACATGTTGCCTTAAGCCACAACAGCTTGAAGGCTTTCAGTGGTTTCCACTCTGGTGTTTTTCAGGGCAGTTACAATCTCAGGATTTGGGGAAGTAGAGTCTGAAACTCAGCAGGTTTTCAGTGGGTAAACATTTTGTGCAACGGAGTGAACAAGTGAGCCATTCTCCTGGACAGGGCCCTCTCCTTCAATTCCATTATTCACATGCTCTCCAAAACTGCCCGGACACTGCTTCTTGTCATGGTAGCCTCACCAAGCAGAGAGTCCCTGGGGTATGGCTACACTCACATCCATTGCCTTTCTCCCCAGACCCTTCTGTGGCTCTAGGGGAATTCTGTCTCCAAGTTCATTGCCTTTCAGACCTCTAGGCCCCATCCCTTTGGTGTGTTGTCCTCATGCCTCTCTTCACTGCACAAATTTTGTGATGCCACGTCAAACCCCCACTCTCCTCTTTGCTCTGTCAGATTTGTGGAAATTTGTCAGAGGCAGCAGGAAAAAAGTGATATGGCCTGAATGTATCTCCACAAAACTGTATGTGGATGCACCAAACCCCAATGTGATGGTATTAGGGGGGTGGTCGGGGTTAGATGAGGTCATGAGGATAGAACCTCCGTGATGGAATTAACACCCTTATAAAAAGATGAAGAGACCAGAGCTTTCTTTCTCATAGTCATGTGAGCACACAGTGAGAAGGTGGTAGTCTGCAAGTCAGAAGAGAGTCCTCATCAGGAACCAAATGTGCAGCATCCAGATCCCAGCTTCTGGCCCCTAGAACTATGAGAAATAAATGTCTTAAGTCACTCAGTCATTGGTATTTTTGTCATGCAGCCAGAGATAAGCCAGAAGTAACACAGGCACCCGGCCCAGGAAGGTAGAACAAAACCCTGTCAGATCTGAGGGGAGTTGGCTGGAGCTCCCATAGGGATAAGATTCAAGGGCATCCAGGCTATCTCCCTATCAGGAGTCAGGTGAGCCATCCTTTCCACTTCCTAGGTGGACATGGGCGTACACCCAGACAACAAAGAAGTAGGCCTCATTCACTGTCTTGCCTGAACATGGTTGAAAGAGCATTTCCTTGGGGTTGTCATGTAAATTTGCACACCTAGGTTCAAAATGCAGTGCCAGTTTGAAGTCTGTCCTATGCTTCACTTGTCAAACTATGTGCTCTGGCAAAGGGGGCACTTTTCAAATTTGTGTTTTTCTAATTTGCACAGACCTCCCTTGTAGGAGGTAGGCCTGTTCTCTCTAGCTTGCTGCCTCAACTCTATCTTCTGTTTTTTCTTTCTATCCCCTCTAACCCAACCCCCCACCATAACAGGTCACAGACTTTCCACTACCAGTCTCCTAGTAGAGACACTCAGGGCAGAGTTGAGGCCTATATTTCTAATACTCTTTTTTTTTTTTCTAGGCAGCCTCATAACTCATAGACAACAATGCATGCACTGAATGCTTAATGTGGAGGGTAAACTGTAGGAGCTCAGAGATCCCCACCCACCTAGCACAACCCTTGACACATAGAAGGTGCTGTGTCAATGCTAATTGAATAGCTCAAATGTCAAGTAGCCTGAACAGTGCTCTGTGCACCCATTCTTCCCTGTTCCGACTGGTCTGTTGGGCGAGCACTTACTCATCCTGCAGGATTTTTTTCCTCACCAACATCCTTGATAAAACCTTCCCTGCACACCCTGGATACAGCTTGCTGATGTCCCCTTAACAGCTGCCACCCTTTAGGTCCAATTTGTGTTCTGATCAGACCCCAAGGATAAAGATCATGCCAACCTGATTTTATAGTCTCAGTGCCCCAAGTACTACTTGGACTTGCACAGAAACATGTTCTCAGTGAATAAATAACAGTCCCTAAGCTTTTGCTTTTGAGGATATTTCACTTCCTTAATCATTAATAATAATAAAAGTATGTGCTTTACATTTTTCTTTGGTTTGAATTGTGAAAGATTTCAAATACAGAAAAGCAGAATAATGAAATAGGCAACCACAGCCTTCCCTGGAGTCTGAGCAGAAGCTACCATTTTACTATATTATTGTATTCACTTTTTTTTGAGGATTTTATTTATTTTTTTGACAGAGAGAGACACAATGAGAGAGGGAACAGAAGCAGAGGGAGTGGGAGTGGGAGAAGCAGACTTCCTACCAAGCAGGGAGCCCGATGCAGAACTCAATCCCAGGACCCTGGGATCATGACCTGAGCCTAAGGCAGATTCTTAAAGACTGAGCCATCCAGGCGCACCTCTATTCATTTTTTAAAATAAAGCATTACAAATGCAGGTAAATACAAGCCCTCTATCTCTACCTTCTCTTCTCCCTGAGATAACTACTCAAGTTGGCATGTATTATTCCTCATATGTTTTGGACTCTTACTACATATGTATGTGTTTAAAAACAACATGTACTCTTCTTCTATATATTTAATTATCACAGTAACTGGATTGCATGGCATATAATATTTTATAACTAGCTTTTAAAAATTTAACACTTCAAACTTACCTATGTTGATACATGTAGATGCAGCCCATTCATTTGAACTGCTATGTTATTTCAAAACTACAGTTTATATGGCCACTCCATTAAAACATTAAGGTTATACACATTCTTTTCCTGATGTCCTGGAACACAGGTGCAAAGGTCTCTCCAAGGCATAAACCTGGAAGTAGAATTTCCAAGTTGCAGATGACATGAGACCCTAACCTTCCAGATACTGCCCAAGTAATTCAAAGTTGGCACACTGTACATTACAACAAGCAATGTGGAAAAACACCTGTTTCCACACATCCATCTCTCATTCTCCCTGACACCTGCTCTATGCCTCCCATCAGACACTGACTGACTGTCTTGATGGAATGGGGCTTCATTTTATGCTGCATTTGCTTGAACATCTTCTCACACATTCATTAGCTATTTGGACTTTGTTCTTTATGAATTCCTTTGCTATATCTTTTGTTCACTTTTCTATGTTTATTTTTCATTTTCTTATCTTTTTTTAAAAGATTTTATTTATTTATTTGACAGACAGAGATTACAAGTAGGCAAGAGAGGCAGGCAGGGAGAGAGAGAGCCCGATGTGGGGCTCGATCCCAGGACCCTGGGATCATGACCTGAGCCGAAAGCAGAGGCTTTAACCCACTGAGCCACCCAGGGGCCCCTCATTTTCTTATCTTTTTAAGAAATTGCTTATATTCTGGGCATTTCAGTTTTATTAATTACAAATAACTTTGACCACTTGAGGCTTGTGTTCTCATTTTGCTTACAGAGTCTTTTGTGTGAAGGTTTTATTTTTAATAATCAATTTACCACTATTTCCTTTATGATTTATGCCATTTGCATCTTGTTTAAGAAACCTTTCCCTAACATGATATTAACAAATAAGTTGCAAACTTCTAAGAGTTTTACCTTTTGCTTTTTAAATTTTGGTTCTGAGTATATATGACATGTGTTTTTATGGATGATGTGAGATAAGAATCTGATTTTATTCCTTATATCTTTATAGAAAGCCAGTTTCCCAAACACCACTGATTTAGTAATCCATTTTTCTTTTTTACACATTGTTCTATAATACTATTCCAACACAATGAGGTTTTGTATGTATCTGGATCTATTTCTGGTTCTATTTCCCTGGTTTGGTTGTTTGTGTGTTTGTTTGTTCTTGTCTATCTGTGCCAATACCACCTAGTCTTAAATAGTCTAGCATTCTCATATATCTAGACATCTCCTAAGATAACTCCCACTTACTCTTTTTCAAAAACTCTGACGTTTCATTCTTTTGCATGTGACTGTCCAGTTTTCCCAACACCATTTGTTGAAGAGACTATTTTTTCCCCATTGTATATTCTTGCCTCATTTGTCATATATTACTTGACCACATAAATATGAGTTTATTACTGGGTTCTTTATTCTGTTTGATTGACTTGATCATTACAGCTTTGTAGTATATCTTGAAATCTGGGATTGCAATACCTCCAGCCTAGTTCTTCTTTTTCAAGATTGCTTTGGATATCTGGGGTCTTTTGTGATTCCATACAAATTTTAGGATTATTTGTTCTAGTTCTGTGAAAAATGCTGTTGGTATTTTTGACAGGGATTGCATTAAATCTGTAGAGTGCTTTAGGTGACTTGGACAATTTAATAAGATACGGAAGCAACCCAAGGGTCCATCGATAAATAGATGGGTAAAGATGTGGCACATATATACATATGTATGTATGTATGCATATGTATATATGAATGTATATCATATATAATAATATTCTGCAGTGTGTGTGTGTATGTGTAAAATGGAATATTACCAGCTTTAAACAAGAATGAATTCATCCCATTTGCAATGACATAGATGGACCTAGGGGATATAATGCTAAATGAAATAGGCAGTCAGAAAGAGACAAACAGTATATGATTTCACTATGTAGAATTTAAGAAACAAAACAAATGAACAAATGAATAAAGAAAAGACAAACAAATAATGATTCTTAAATATGGAGAACTGATGGTTGTCAGAGGGGAAGTGGCAGTGGGTGGGTGAAATAAATAAAGGAGATTAAAAGTACACTTACCTTGATGCGCACTGAGAAATATATAAAGTTGCGGAATCATTAAGTTGTACACCTGAAAGTAACAGAGCAATGTATGTTAGTTACACTTGATTAAAAAATAAATCACAATCAATCATACTATCTGGTCTTTTGCTTTTTCATATTTATTTTAGGATGAGTTTATTAAGTTCAATGAAAATCCCTATTTTGCTGGAATTACATTTAATTTATTGATTGGCTTGAGAGAAATTACTCATATTTTGGTAATGATTCTTCCTTTATTTGTTTATTAACATTTATTTTGGGCTTTATGTGCTTAGTCAATGATTTACAATTTTCTCCCACAAAGGTGTTATATATTTTTTATACCCACAGAGGTGGGTACATTATAATTTTTGATGTGATTATGAATGGAATTTTTCTCCTGTTGGCTTTTCAAATTTTCTGATTGAAATTGGTGATATTTGGGAATTATACTGTTGTTTTAATTCTATTATGTTCTTTAGCAAATTTAGTGAACTTGGGGAACAATATCTTTTATATTTCTTTTCAGTTGTTATAACTCTTGTTTCTTTTTCTTGTCTTATACATTTTAACAGGGACTTCAATTTAATATGGCATATGAGTTGCGACTGTAGACAGCCTTGTCCCATTCTTGACTTTAACACATGTCCTAAAGTTTCACCACTAAATACCATTTGCTACACTTCTGATAAGGACCACTTTCTAGTTCACTGTTACAAAATTTGGTGCCTATTTTTTTTTTCCTGGGAATTTTTCCTTTTTTTTCTTGTTATCACAATAACCTGCATAAGATTTGTTTATATTTGTTTATATTTTCAGAGCGCCTGGGTAGCTTAGTTGGATAAGCATCTGACTCATGATTTCAGCTCAGGTCATGATCTGAGGGTTGTGAGACTGAGTCCTGCATCAGGCTCCCTGCTCCGTGTAGATTCTGCTTGAGATTTTCTCTCTCCTTCTGCCTCTACCCTGCTCACTCTCAATCTGTCCCTAAAATAAATAAATAAATCCTTAAAGATCTATATATATGCCTATAACTTTAATTTCAGCTGATTTTGTACTTCTCTTGTTCTTATTAATTCTAGTATTTTCATATAGACCTTTGCTATTCCATCTTGATCAGCTAATGGTTTGTTTCTATCAGGAGCCTGTTCACAACAACAGCTCTTCACCTGTTAAATATTTTATATTACTCTTTCTGCATCTATTTCAATGATTCCTGTATTATTATGACTGCTTTCCTTTCCAGTTTTTTGGATTTGCTGAGTTGTTCTTGTCCTGATTTCCTTAATTATTTTTTCAGATATAATTATTGAAGATTATAAATACTCCTTTAAGTATTGTTTTAGCTTCATATCACATGTATGTTATGTAATATAGTCATTATGTATCAATGTTAAATACTTTAAAATTCATCGTGGCATATTTTATTTATTCTTACATTTCTTTTTTGTATTGAGTTTTATGTATATAAATTGCTCAAGTTCCATTAATTCTAATTGTACAGCTTGGTGAATTTTATTTATTTTATAAGTTTTATTTATGCATATGCTTTTATTTATGCATATGAGGTTGGATGCACAATTTCCAGGGCTTTAGAAGTTTTCCTCATGCATCGTCCATACCAATGTCCCTGCCTCCTGAGGAATCTACCATTTCATTTCCTACTGAAAAATATTAGGTTGGGTTTTTTTATGTTCAGTTAGCCAACATACAGTGCCTCATTAGTTTTTGAGGTAATGTTCAATGATTCATTAGCTGCATATAACACCCAGTGCTTATCACAACACACACCCATACAAAAAGTGTTAGTTTTGGTCTGTTCTTTTGCATTTCCATATGAATTTGAGAATCTACTTTCAGTATCAAAAAAGCAGCTGGACGGAGTGCCTGGGTGGCTCAGTGGGTTAAGCCTCTGCCTTGGGCTCAGGTCATGATCTCAGGGTCCTGCTCAGGGTCCTGGGATCGAGCCCCGTATCAGGCTCTCTGCTCGGCAGGGAGCCTGCTTCCTCCTCTCTCTCTGCCTCTCTCTCTGTGTACTTGTGATCTCTCTCTCTGTCAAATAAATAAATAAAAGCTTTAAAAAAAAAGCAGCTGGACATTTGATTAGACATGGATATCAAGTTTGCAGATTTGATATCTTAATAATAGTTTTTCAAAGCAAATGTGGTATATTATGCACTTATGCAGGTACTGTTTCATTTCTCAGCAATGTTTTGTATTTTTTCAGTGTAATAGTTGTGCGCATCTTTTCTTAGATTTTCTCCTATATATTTGATGCTATTGTAAAATTTACTTTTTGAATTTAATTTTCCTATTGTTTGTTGCCAGAGCATAGAAATGCACATGAGTAGTATATACTGGTTTTCCTGTGGGTTTGCTAAATGAATGTATTCCACCAGAAGCTTTTTATAAATCCTTTATGCTGTTTCATGTACACAATTTCATTTTCTGTTAAAATGCAGTTTTAGTTCTTCCAATATTTATTTATTTTATATCCTTTTTCTGCCTTAGAAATGAAGATGATGGACATACTTGCCTTCTTCTAATTCCAGGAAGAAAGCATTTAAATATACAGTAAATTATTTGAGCAGTAGAAGCAACCTTACATCCAGGTTTGCTGAAAGTGTGTAATATGAGCAAGTTTTCAATTCTATCAAATGCTTTTTCTCTCCATCTACTGAGGTGACTGAGGTTTTCGCCTTTGTTCTGTTAATGTCTTGAGTTATGTTGATAGATTTTTTTTAATATTAAACTTAGATTTATATTCATAGACTAACTCAACTTATTATATTGCATTATCTTTTTAAAATATATGTTGCTGGATTTGATTCTGAGTTGAGTTTTGTTTTTCCTTTTAACACTTTAAAGGTATGATTTCACTATTTTCTGAACTCCATTGCTGCTGGTGAGAAATCATTCATCATTTGGATCACTGTTTCCGTGTAGGAAATTTGTTTTTCTTTGGCTGCTTTTAATATTTTCTCTTTATATTACATTTTCAGAATTTGACTATTTATGTATGTAGGTGTGATTTTCTCATATTTACCCTTCTTTGTGTTTGAAGAACCCCTGAGACCTAGAAAAGTTGATGTTTGTTAAATAAATTTAGGGTAATTTCAGTCATTATTTCTTCAAATACTTTTTCACCCTTTACCTCCCTTGTCCTTCCCACATATGTTATACTACATGGTAGGTCTCCAGCATCACTGAAGCTTGTAAATTTTTTTAATCTTCCTTTCACTTTGTTCCTCAGATGAGATCATTTGTATTGATTGTGTTCAAGTATAGTAACCCATTTTTCTATTCTTTCTAGTGTGTTCTTAGGACAGTTAATGATTTTTCAAATTTCAGATATTGTACTTTTGAATTCTAGAATTTCCTTTAAAAAAATATTTTCCCTTTGTCTGCTTTAAGTCCTCGAACACATTTGCAGTAGCTGCTTTCAAGTTCTCACCTAGAGCTGTATGTGTGTTTATTTAATGTTGGATTTTGCAGATGATACATTGTCAAAATTCTGGAATTCTTGATTATGTTATTTCCTTTAATATATACTATGACTTTATTCTGGCAGTTCGTTAAACTTTATTCTGGCTGTTAGTTAAATTTCTGGTTGTCTATCATGATTTTGTCAGACTTTATTTTTTCTTTTCTGGAGTTGCATGATTCAGTTTTGTCCTTAATCTTGCCTGAAGCCCCATCCTTGCTCCAGAGCTTTTTTTTTATAAATTTTATTTATTTATTTGACAGAGATCACAAGTAAGCAGAGAGGCAGGCAGAGAGAGAGAAGGAAGCAGGCTCCCCGCAGAGCAGAGAGCCCAATGTGGGGCTTGATCCCTTGACACTGGGATCATGACCTGAGCAGAGGCTTTAACCCACTGAGCCACGAAGGCATTGCTGCTCCAGATGCTTTATCTGAATGCTCTGCATGTTCAGTGTGGTCTCTGCCCTCTGGCTGGGTCCAGACTCCTGCATCTCCCAGCTCTGGTGGCCTCATCAGCCCCTTAGCCCCATAGCAGCTGTTCACACTTGCTTGCGGCCTCATGAAATCTCATCCTATGTGAAGCAGACTCCAGCCCTGATCCAGTCAGCATTTTACCTGGACCTTGGGGCCCCTCCTCAGCCTGTCCCATATATCTCGGGCCATTTATCAGCTCTCATTCCACCTCCTCGGGGCAGCAGGAAGCTGTATTCTCTTGCTCATCTGCCTGTGCTGCAACTCAGAAAGTATCTCCAGGCAGACAGTCAGGGTGTGAGTGTGCTCATTGCATGTTCCCCTTCTTTTAAGAGGCACAGTTCTACACTGCCTGCTGTCTGGTAGCTCATGTATTTTGTCCAGTTTTACAGTTTCTAACTGCATGCCCAGCTGGTGACAGTAACTGAGTCAAGGCTGAAAGTGCCAGACCTGAGTTTTTAACCACCAGACCACACTTCTCCTTTCTGTCTCTCTTACAGCCAGATGAATTTACTCTCTCTGTTCCTGTTGGGAACAACTCTTCTGCTTCCCTCCAACCATACTTTAAAGCTCAGCTCAAGCATCACTGTCTCCATGAGGGTTTTACTCATTATCCAAGTCTGCAGGACTGCTCATCTCCTAACCACCCACCACTGCTCATCCAGGAACTTCATCTAGCACTTGATCACATGCTGAGAAACAGAGCGACGTACTGAGCACACATGCCTGGGTTCTAAGCCTTCCTGGAATGTCTTTGAGGTCTTACTTGATTATTGCATTGTTCTGTGTCTCAGTTTCTTGGGTTATGAAATGAGGATAGTAATAACATCTAACTCACAGGATTGTTGTTGACATTAAACAGATTAATTTTTGTAAAATACTTAGCACAGTGCCAGGTACAGAGAACCCTATTAATTAATGATAAATGGTTACCATTTATGCTGCCTTACATTGTTGTCCAAATATCTGTTTTTATTTCAGTTTTTTTAAATTGATTTTAGAGTAGTTTGACTTACCAAAAAACTGAAAATTGTACAGGGAATTCTCTATGGAGATATTACATTAGTATAGTTCATTTGTTATAATTAACCAATATTGATTGGTACTTTATTATTAAGTCCATACTTTAGTCAGATTTCCTTAGTTCTTGCTGGATGTCCTTTTTCTGTTCCAGGATCCTATCCAAGATGTTGCATTACATTTAGTCATGTCTCCTTAGGCTCCCCTTGGCTGTGACTCTTTCTCAGACTTTCCTTGTTTTTGATGACCTTCACAGTTTTGAGGAGGTATTTTTGAAGTCAGGTATTTTGTGGAATGTCCTTCAGCTGGGTTTGTCTGATGTTTTCCTCATGATCAGACTGGGGTAATGAAGTTTAGGGAAGAAACTCCAGAGGCAAAGTGTCATTCTTATATCAAAATTACATACTATTAACATGACTTACACTGTTAATGTTGACCTTGATCACCTGCCTGAGGTAGAATTTCTCTGGTTTTATTTAACTTTTTAAATGGGTCTTGCCCTGGCCTCTCTGCCAACCAACAAGAAGGGAAATGTCTTAAAAGTTGAGAATGAACTAATTCTTTACGACTTTCTCATGACCAGCATAGTGCTATGCACATGCAGTAAATACCTTTTATGCTAATTAATAAGAATACAGATATAGTGGGGCAACTCCATTCTATAAAAAAGGAAGAGATACGCTGTAATTGACATCTGTCTTATAATGAACTGCTATCAAAGACAGCGGTCCTGCTGTCTGATGGCTATTGAGTGAGAATTTATGAAACTGTCCTTTCTTACCCCCCCAGGTTCCAGAAGACACCTGTCAGTGACTATTTCTAGCTCTGAATCTAACCTGATGCCAATTCTAGGCAGTTGCTGTTGAATATAAGAAAAAGAGGTAAAGGTAAAAATTAATAGGACCTCATTTAAATCTGCCACATCATACTGGGTCATAGAATGTTGCTGGAATATCACTGGCAAATATTTAAAATTTCTGTAACTCTATCTTGAAAATAACCCTCCATTTGTTGTTGTTGTTGTTGTTTTCCAACTAATCATCATCTTTAATGGGCTCTCTAAATAGCTTAAAATATCTGCTTCTCCTTGACCCTTCTATGAGGGAAATTAGAACTGGAAATAATTACTAAATACCTGGAAAATTTCCATTGGGATTTGTACCCTTAAAGCAACTGATCACATTTAAATAGCCTCATCATAGTGAAATTTTGCTTCATGATCATGCATTTTAAAAAGTCCAGCCAGAGGCCCTGAAAGTAATTCTATAACCCATAATGGTCCTCTGCTCATTGAGTTACAGAAATGTGTTACAGAAAATGTTCAAGTAATGTTTCTCCATGTTTATTTCTTATCTACAAATTAGTTTATATTTTCAGCATTTTTTTATTTTCTTTTTTTTAATTTCATTTCTTTTCAGCGTAACAGAATTCATAGTTTCACACCACACCCAGTGCTCCATGCAATTCGTGCCCTCCATAATACCCACCACCTGGCTCCCCC
>PISX010028522.1:0-21391 GCA_004024625.1 Mellivora capensis | reverse complement strand
CAGCGGGTGGTGCAGCAAGGTGCAAGGAGTCAATTTATGACACTTTTATGTTCCTAAAAGATCACAGTCAGCCCTATTTGATTTTTATGTACCCAGTGGGAGAGTAAAGGGGATAATGTTCAGGAGTACTTTGCATTTAAATGATTTCTTTATTCAAAGAGATTTACAAATGTTATATCATTAAACAAGGTTCCCTTTGAGATACATTAGAAGTAAATACAAAATTGCAATGCCTGTTTCACAGTGGGACAGTATTATGTGGTTCAGGAAGAGAGGCCTAAAGAATGTCATTCAAGAACAGTGCACCCTAATCAATATGTAACAATAACGTCTTACATAATTTTCATTCTGCCTTTCTCACTAGCTCTAGAATTTTCTAACAAAAGCTTGATCTCTTTGAAACTAGTTGCTTTTATCTTTTAAATGAGGCCAATAATAGCTTTCCTTTCTGTCTCCTAAGTTGTTATGAGCAATCAAATAAGATCATTTATAGAGAGATGGACAGGTAAAAATTGTACCAATGTAAGAATGAATGAAAGAAGGACCATTTCTTGCTTATCTTCCTATTAGCATATGACCTTCAATACGTACTGCACTGCTGTTGGTTACTGAGGTTGGTTACTGAGGTATCCTCAAACCACATAATGTTAAGCTTTAACTTTCTACTATGTGGCTTTTAATATTTAAAGACATATTAAGGTCATTCATTTTGTTTTAAAGATAAAGAGTGCATTTTCTGGATTGCTGAATGATACATGGATAAAGATAGGTTTGGAATTAGACCTTAGATAATTTGGGGCTTTACATTTAGTTCTTTTAAACTGTGGTTTAAAGGATTCTAACTTAGTTTAAGGCAAGCTTTTCAAATATTTGAATCATGTAAAGGAATTGCAAGAAAAAAAAAGAAGTATCAGAACACTGAAAACTAGCCTCATAAATAAAATGACATAACAAAATGAGTAGACAAATACTCTGAAGGAAGAAAACACACAGGTGGATAATTACTGCTTTTAAAAGCAGGAACAATAAATTTAGTCATAGAAGTCCAGAAAAGGCCTGTTGAGAAATTTAAAGATCATACATTATACAATATAGAAGGCTACATTATTTGGTGAAATTTTCTTAGTTAGATTCAACTAATTTGGAATTTGATAATGTGTACAGTGCTTAAGCCATTATAACTTCACTCATAGGTCTGTGGCTTTTTCTTTTACGTACAATGAAGAAATACATGAATTATGAAAGCAATGGCACATTTTTGCAGATAATCTATTCAGAGATACCATTGTTTAGAAGAGCCCTAAAAGCACTAATTTGCATGTTTAACTTAATACTCCTTGCTAATCACCCTTTGCTTGTGAAGGCAGATTTCTGGTAGAGCACTTTAAGCTAAGCACTTATGTCTGAAAGTCATAGAAGTTCATTCATTTTTAAAAGCCCATAATTCTAATTTTTAACATTTTTAAATTGGCCAACTTCTTCTTACAAATTACTCAGAATTAGTCACTCAACTAGCTGAGCAAAGGCAAAAGAAAATGAAGGAGAACCCAAGTCTTGCAGATTTGGAAGCAGATTGATTGTCCATAAATTCAGTTAGAATTTTCAGTGCAGATTAGGAAGGGGGAAGGGATGAAGACTTGCCAGCAATCAGAATTAGAGATGTCCAGAGCATAATTGAGGAATTATAAATTTGACTTTGAAATCCTTGATGAAAAGGCACTAAAAGAAACATAATCATTAGCATACTGTTTAATGTTTTAATTGGATGCATTTTACTGTACTGTGCCAAAGTGATTTTTGAAGTTGATTGCATTTTTGCCTTCCTTCCTATTCTGTAAAGCTTGGTCAACCTTATAAGGGAGAAAAAGAAGGTAGGTTACATAACAGAAGGAAAAAGCTAATGATTTAAGAATGTGTGGTTTCCCTTCACATGAATCATCACTCTTAAGTTTCTCATTTGGGGGCAACATCCATTCTTTTATAGAGCAAAGAATATTATATTAGGCAGCAAATCATTATGGTGTTGGGTATTTAGAGGAGTTCTGTTTGTTGTATTAAATTATCCTGGCTTCTGCACAATACTCTACTGGCTTTGATTATAAAACTCTTTAATCATAGATAGTATTTATTTGTTAAGTGTAGCTTTCTTTTTTTTTCATATAAGCCCAATTGTTGGTTATTTTGTAAAAACTAAAAAGCATAATATCAATAATTTTAATATACATAATTATAATTTTAATATGTTTAACATATTTTATCTTAATATGTTCACTTGTTATTTAATATTGATCATTATGGAATTTATAGAGTATTTCCTGAAGAAAACCCCTGAAATTTTGCAAGTATATTATTTTAGTTTGCTTAGTAATTTTTTTAAAATCCATAAAACCAAAATAGTCATTAAAGACTTACCACTTTTTTCTTTCAGCCATGTAGATTATTCTTTCCAAATCACCCAAGGGAAAAAAATGTGTAGTCTCAATTCATGTGAAGCTTCTTTGATCTTCATGTAAATAAAGAGTCTGCCTTCCTCTCAGGATTTTTCTTGAATATGATTTCTTTCATCAAATAGTTTATTTCATCTCTGTGAACATCAAGGTAGTTTGCTTCAGAACTTCAAACAAGCATTTCCTACACATTTACAGGAAATATATAAAACACTATAAATGGCAAAATTCCTCTCAACTTCCCAGCAAGACAGAGTAGGATACATTTTATGTTGCACCCCACCTGGTAGGAGGCATATCCTACATTGTAGTCATAATATCCTAGACAAACACCAAGCATTCTTTCCCTTGATGGCAAAAAAGGGAAATATGTATGCTGCAAAGGTGAGTTAGCTTGCAGAACATGGGAGGGAAATCAAGAACAGATGACTGAAAAGGAGGCTAAAGAATATGACGAGTTTTTAAATGTTTATGATAATATGAAAGTTTACAATAGACAATTCAACAAAATGGGTCCAAGGGTTAGACATAGTATTGGTTTAGCTTGAGAGAGTCAGTGAGGATATGATTTGTTCTTATTTTTCCAAGTTATTCTAATTGCCTGAGTTCTTTACTCCCAGTTGGCTCTGCAAATTTATTATTCCTGGCACTGTATAAATCTATCTTTCAGGTCTTTGAAAGTTGACCGATTTCTTTCCGAATGAACCAGTCAGCCAGCTGTGAAGCCAATTTTTCTAGCATTAGCAGACAGAACATCTTTTCTTTTTCCTTTTTTTTATTCAATAACTGAAGAATTTTTTTTAATTACTGTAAACTAGGATATGGAGCAATGATTTTTTTAAATTTTTTTTTTATTTTTTTAAAATATTTTATTTATTTATTTGTCAGAGAGGGAGAGCGAGCACAGGCAGACAGAGTGGCAGGCAGAGGCAGAGGGAGAAGCAGGCTTCCCGCCAAGCAAGGAGCCCGATGTGGGACTCGATCCCAGGACACTGGGATCATGACCTGAGCCGAAGGCAGCCGCTTAACCAACTGAGCCACCCAGGCATCCCTGGAGCAATGATTTTTTTGTGGTAATATTTAGATTGTAAATTGATAGTCTTATTGAGGAAGTTTTCATCAGACTTTCTTCTTCTCTATGGCAGAATGAGACTAGTATATACTTCATTTTATGGAATATGCATAATATATATTTTTAAAATTCTGAATTCTCAAAATAGTTTAAACCATTAATAAACATATGATTTATTGACAATTCTTTTGTTTACTTAGGATTTACACTTTTTCAAAATTATTCAATACCATAATCATTCATTGAGCACATACCTACTATGAGCAAAGCCCCATATAATGAGAAAGAGGACTAAAAACCTTTGTAGTGTTAGTGGGCATGAAAATTGGTACAGCCATTATGGAAATAATATGCAATTACGTCAAAAAATTACAAATAGAACTACCATATAATCCAGCAATCCAATTCTGGGTATATATCCAAGTGGATTGAAACCAGTACCTTGAAGATATATTTGCACTGCTATGTTAGTTAAAACATTATTCATAGTGGGCAAAATATGGAAACAAACTAGGTGTTGTGGACAGGTGAATGAATAAAAAAATTATATGTATATATTCCATTGTGTATATAATAATATACATAGTTACATACATAATGTATATTCCATTATATGCATGTATATGTACACAATGGAACATTATTTAGCTTTTAAAAAGAACGAAATCTTGCTATATGTGACAATATGGATGAACCTGAAGAATATTATGCTAAGTGAAATAAGCCAGACATAGAAAGACAAATACTACATGATCTTACTATTATGTCTAGTTCAAAAAAGTCAAATCCATAAAAGCAGAGAGTAGAATGGTGGTTGCAGGGGCCTGGAGTAGGGGGAAATGGGGAGATACTGGTTAATGCATACAAAGTTTCAGTTATGCAGGATGAATAAGTTCTGGTGTTCTAAAATACAGCTTGGTGACTATAGTTAATAACGCTGTATTGTATACTTGAACTTTGCTAAGAGTAGATCTTAAGTGTTCTCACTGCACACACACACACAAAAGGTAACTAAGGTAACAGATATGACAAGTAGCTTGATTGAGGTAATCATTTCACAATGTATACCTATATCAAAACATCATATTCTACATCTAAATACATATAATTTTTGTCAATTATATCTCACTAAACCTGGAAACAAGAAAAAGATGCCCATGACACCTGCCCTCTAGGCAATCACAGTCCTGTTAGATAATAGGACTATTGTCCAATTTGGGCTAAAACCTCTTAGCCAAAGGAGGTACAACTTTTATAGAAGTTATTTTTTAAAGTGTTAGTAATGATTATTTAAGGACTTTTTTTAAGTATTTGTGAACTGGGGTTTCTTCATAAAGGAGACTGTATATGCCGTAAGCATTTATCTATATATAGGTAGATATTAGAGATGGAGGCAATGGAAACAGTTGTTCCATTTGGTTTTGGTTTTGAAATCAGTTTAAGTAGAACAATGAGTGCCTAAATGTATGTAGCTATCCATGGTGATTTAAATGTGACTCTCATGGGCACATATATTGAGAAGGAATATTTTCACATATATTTTTTAGCATTAGAGAACCAGTGCTGTCTAGTGGTTAAAATCTCAGGGTCTGATGTCAGAGACTGACTTCAAATCTTCATCCAGCATGACTAGTAGCATTGCTCGGGCTAGTTATTTAACTTGGTAAGCTTCAGCTACCATAGCTATAAAATAGTGGACATAATAAATCTTGGTTACTATCCAAAACTTAATTAAGTACTGAATTGAAGAGTTTTTCATGACTCCCAGAACATAGACTTAATCATTGTTAGCAGATTAATTACCTGAAAATTACTACTGCAGAATATTTGCTGTGTTATTTTTCTTCATTTTTTATAAACATGTAAGTTCTAAATGGTGAAATGTCATTATAATTATCTGGTACAGTATTAGCTAGAATTCACATCTTCTAACTTTTGATCTATAGAAGTTTCTAAAACAGTACTTTGTTACCATGTAATTTTGTATTTTCCATCTTCTTAAATTTTAAATAGCTGTGACATCTCCAAGTCTTTATTCAAACTAATTCCTCTGATCGTAATATGTTCCTTTACAAAAGGTTAGGAAAATTCCAGAGAAAAACACTCATTTTTTGAATGTTTTGAACAGTTCAGTGATTAACATTAGACAATCAATATTTTTGAATAGATATATGAATTAGTATTGTATGTGGTAAAAAAAAAAAGTAATAAAAGCATTGGAATTTCCTCTCTTAAGCAGAAGATCATATTGAGAAAAAGCATTCATACTGTGCTAGGGTGAGGTGGGGAAGCTCTTATTCTTTTTTTTGAAACTTTAAAACTCAGATAGTGAAGGGACCCAGGTTAGAATCTGAAAAATGAGTTTGTGAATTCTCTTTGTATCTGTCTGAGAAAAATGTCTGTCATCAGTTCATTTTGCATGTTCTAGGAGATATTCATCAATTCACATATCCTTCTAGTCATTTATTATTTTTAAAATACATTCTAAGCATCATTATGTTCACAAAGGGATGATGTACCCCAGAATGAGAGACATAAGTAAACATATAATTACAATAATACGTAATAGATTCCATTTGTTAAGGAAATCAGAATGTACTGGGGACATGACCAAATAATTAAAGCAAAGTCCTATTGTGCAGCTATACTCATTTTATCATATTTATTAAAATTTGAGGGGCACCTGGGTGGACCATTTGGTGGCACCTGTCTTTGGCTCAGGTCATGATCCCAGGACCCTGGGATCGATACTCATGTCTGGCTCCCTTCTTAGTAGGGAGTCTCCTTTTCCTTCTCTCTCTGCCCCTCCCTCTGCCCCACCAGGGTTTGCTCTCTCTCTCTCTATCTCAAATAAATAAAATCTTAAAAAAAAAAGTAAAATATCAGGCTAACATAGAAGATATTTTACCTCATGAAAACTTGAATTTTGACTCCTTTTAATTGAAGAAATCAAGACCTTAATTGCTTCTGGTTCTACAGGCAAATGTCCATTCATTTAGTTTTCTTCTTTTTGCTTCTTTCCATTCAGATAAGCCATTGAACTCCACATTTCTTCTTCTAGAGATCACTATGACAGAATTCTGCCATTCCACACCAATTTCACTCTTTTGAAATTATTTCATCATAAAGAGATATTTCTTCTCCATAATTGCAACATTTCTATTGAAAATACACTTTATTACTGAAATTAAGTCTTTTTCTCTGTTGTCACTAACCTTTGAGAAGGTATATCATTTTCTTCTGATACTGTGAGTAACATGGAAGTATTCTATTATTCCATCTTCAGAGTCATAAACTAGAGCTTCTTTCATATATAACTTCTTTATGTAACCTTTTACTAATCCCACATGTGTACTAAACATGGCTGAAGCCCTTACCAGGACCTCCAAACAAACACACTCATCTAATTCATCTATTACATTTATTTTTTCTTATATTTATATGCCATATTAATTTGGTTGTAAAATCAGACTTTCTATGTATCTTGTTCTTATGAATAACTTTCATAACCATTTGACTGTACTAATATCACTAAACAACAGTAGTTCATCTTGGGAATTTTTTTTTTCCTGACTGGGCACTTGAATTGCATAGTTCTGTAAGATCATGAGTTCTGCAGTTGTAATCATATACAAATTTGTGATGCCCAACTCTATATCCTAACTAAATTCTTTTTTGCATTAAAGGTCATGCCATCTGGTATACCAAATAAATCCACAAATTTCAATGACTTAACACATTAAGTATGTATTCCTCACTTATCTAACATTCAAATGCAGGTATTAGTGACTCACAAGTGGCTTTCCTTTATGAAGTGATTCGGGGATCCAGGACCATTTTTCTCGTCACATACTATCCTTTAGTGTTTCAGAATTCTCTACTCCTAGCTGACAAACATATAAAGAGATGGCTTGGAAATAAGTGCACTCACTTAGCCATCTGATTTTGAAAATGATACATATTACTTTCACTAAAAGTCCCATGGCAAAGGACTGTAACTGCTGGCTGGACAGTTTCTTCTTAGCCACAGTCAGAGAGAGCATAGACTTTTGGAGCTATCTACATGATTCTGCCACAGCAATTATTTCTTCCAAAAAGTTGGAATGGAATTTCCTGGTTATTTATTTAGGGTAATCTTGAATACAAATTGACAATGTATTTTTCAAAAGCTGTAAATATATCCTTGGGAAACCTGTGCCTGCTTATTTTTAGTTGAATAAATTTATATTTTTCTTTTATTTGGATCATCAAGAAAAGATATATCTCTTTCATTTGTCAAATATTTCCAAAGTGCCTAGTGAATGCCAGGTATGCATTGACATACTTGGGATGCATTGGTGATTAAAACATTAAAAAAAATCACTGCCTTTGTGAATTTGTATTCTAGGATGTAGAGATAAACAGTCATAGTAGACATAATAAATAACTGAGTTATTCTGGATATTAAAATTATTAAACTCTATAGAAAAATAAAAAGTGGGTCAGGGTAAAGGGAATCAGGAGTGTAGAAATTGTGGGAGCTCGTTAAAATTTATGAAATGGTTATCTTTGAAGGCCTTATCAAGAAGATAGCTTTTAAAGAAAATTAGAAGTAGATGAGGCTCCAGACACGCAGACAGCTGGCTGAAGAGAATTCCCTCCAGAGAAAGCAGTCAGTGCAAGGGTCTCCGTGTAAGGAGTTTGCACAGTGTGTTCAAGGAACAGTGAGGACCACAAAGTGTCCAGAAAGCTGTGGCAGGGGGGAAGCACAGCAGGTGATGGTTCAGAGAAGAAACAGGGCCAGATGATGTGAAACCTTGGTAGCATTTATGTTTTTATTCTTAGTGAAATGGGAGGCCTTGGTAGAGTTTGAAGTAAAGAAGTGAAACAATCCTTATCATAGAAAAGAATCACTGGTTGTCACATTGAGACAGACCATAGGGTGCCAAACATCAAAGCAGAGAGTCCAAGGAAGAGGTTATTGCACTAACCAGACAAGAGATGAGGCTGACTGGGAAGACAGTGTTACTCCCTTCATGCCGATAAAAACAGTGGTTAAAATGTGCTTTTTCTACCAACATTTTGACCTTTAATGGATACTAATGCCTTGGGAATATTTTGACAC
Source organism: Mellivora capensis (assembly GCA_004024625.1). Taxonomy (NCBI): domain Eukaryota; kingdom Metazoa; phylum Chordata; class Mammalia; order Carnivora; family Mustelidae; genus Mellivora; species Mellivora capensis. The sequence goes on along the minus strand of PISX010028522.1, from coordinate 12,768 downwards.
CCTGCATGTTAAATCTCTGTCCAATTAAAGATTTCCATAAGAAAGAACCGTGATTACTCTGAAAGCTATAACGGACTCCTGGTTATCTAACAGAACTAGGAAGGAGCTCCTAAAATAATTCATTAGCTTTTTATTTTTAATTAATTAATTTATTTATTTATTTGATAGAGAGAGATCACAAGTAGGCATAGAGGCAGGCAGAGAGAGAGGGGGGGAAGGCTCCCCGTTGAACAGAGAGCCTGATGTGGGGCTTGATCCCAGGACCCCGAGATCACGACCTGAGCTGAAGGCAGAGGCTTTAACCTGCTGAGCCACCCAGGTGCCCCAATATAAATATATTTTAGATGACTATAGTTTTTCAAAGGCTGGCTCATGACCTTATAAAATAATGTGGAAGACTGGATTGAAAGATATAAGCAACTTATTAGTCAATTTCATGTTGCAGGAAATAGTTGGGCAGCCAGAATTTGCCTAGGATCCAAACCTCATGATTCTTAGGCATCTCACACTATAGTTCAGGTGTTCAATCAAGAACTTGATTCAACACTAACCCTACTGTTGAGATAAACTGAAGGTACTTCTGATTATCCAAAGTTTGGAGTACTGTATTGATACCCTCATTATGTGCCTGTTTACACCCACCCACACACCTCCACAGCCTGCACATGGCACAGATTGTCATTTTGGAAATACCGACAACCCTAAATACGCCCATGGCCTGGCACGTCACTTGCCATCAGGTTTTGCGCTTGAAAGGGGGTGACCTCTTCTTTGAGTGACTCTGTTTTCTTATGATTCAGCCTATCCCTGGATCTGTTTCTATTTCTTTTTCTCCCATTTTTCTGCGGCTAAAAATTTTGTTTCTACTACTATATCTATTCCATGATTCTTCTTTATTTCTTGATATCAAATTATTTGAGAGAAAATTGGCTGTATCATTCTATATGGTGTGTTTCTATTGGACAGCTATCTTGTGATAATCTCAAAGAACATTGGGTATCTGCATAGTTAGCCGACAGATAATATTTTTGGCTAGGGCACTGATTCTCTTTAGGATACACAGTGTCTAAAAATCTCAGAATTTCAAACTGACTAGAAAGAACTTCTTTCAGCAGTAGGAACAGCCAACACTTAAAGTTGCACAAGCTTTTCTTGAGTATAAACAATACTTCTGATATGTTATCCTCTGAGATGAGCTACATTTCACTATACTACATCCTACCTCTCACTACATACTATCTCTTTTTATCTTTCCTTTTCCCTTAGAAACGTGTCTTCAACATTTACTTCAGTTTTTTGGATATTGGAGAATTATATATTATTTATCACATAGAATTTCTTCCACAATTCTGTTCTGAGGTTATTCTGAACAGTCTTCTTGACACATAAGAGCTTTTGTAGAATGCTTAGCCTTTGTGACTGAATCATGGAGCCTGGTGTGTAGTTGTTGCTGAATCATGTTTGTTAACATTCTTCTTGAGATGGCAGAGGACAGCATTTGTGATTCACTCCCATCAACTTCCTCACTCAGTATATCTCTAAATTCATGTAGAGTTCTTCTTTGCTCACTGACGTAAGAGAATAATAGTTTCTTGTTCAATGTGAAGCCTTCACCCTGAAACTTTATTCTCAATCATCTATTTATCTTTCCTGACTCTTATTCTCAGAGTTAACGTGGGTCCCTTTCTCTAGAATTTTCTTTTTTGTTTTAATTCATCAGTTGTCCTTGTCTACTACTGAACATGCTCACCTGGATTCAACTGGCCTCTGTGCTTAATGTTTTTCTATTTTGGATAGATTTACTTTTCAGAAGCATTGTACAATTACTGATGTTGTGAAAAAGAACTGTAGTTACTAGGTGGCATATTGTATGGTAATTTCCGTTTTGTTTTGTTTTTTCATAATGCATAGTCTGAAAGTTAGTTGGCACTCATAATGCAGGTTGTTAAATATCTCATTTAGGTCACTTTTGCAAATATCAGCTATTTTTGGCATTGTTTTCCCACACTAAAGACAGACAATAAGAATCATTATTTTAAGAACATGCTTCTGGTTACTCCCTGATGTTCTGTAGTTGATTATCCTGACAGGAGACTGATGCTGGTGGCATTGTTCCTGTGTTTTCATCTCAATTATTTTTGAACAATAAAGAAGGAAAAATATTCTGCTGAACAGCTTTGACTATGGCAAAGAGTTAAAAGAGATATATTATTATTTGTCACTGTGAGCAATAATAAATGCCATTACAAAATCTACATTGCTAATAATACCCTTTCCTTCAATAACTCTTTTCTAATGTATTCAAAAGTCCTTATAAATTCCAAGTGAGTTAACTTCACAGCATCTTATAAAGATAAGAAAACTTTTGGTTAGGTAAAATTAGTTCATCGCTGAGGCTTAATCTTTAACATTCTATTCTCTGACCACACAGACTTGCAATTCTAAATCTTACTGCACCAACACTGAGACCTTCCATTCCTGGCTCATGCCTTTTCTCCAAGTCCTACCTTTATGATCTTTGTATTGATTGAGATTCTAAGTGCATATTTAAGCCATTTGCTATTAGGCACCTCAACCTTTCCAGTCTTGTTCAAACATTGTACTTACAAGACAATATTCATGTTGTGTGAGCTTATTCATTGCCAGTCTCTACTAATCAATCCAGGCTTAGAGTTAAGGTTTGTGGGTGGGGAGTGTTACAGTTATCTGATGCTGGATAACAAGTTACCTAAAATGTATGGTACAAAACAATCATTTACTATGTCCATGGACTCTGAGGGACAAAAATTTGGATAAGGCATAACAGACAATGTGCCACTCTTCCTCAGTGTCTGGAGCCTCATTTGGCTCATCTGGAAGATTCCATGGTTGGTGGCTATAATTATCTGAAAGCCCATTCACTCATCTGTTCAGTGGTGGAGGAAAGAGATAAAATTTATTGGTTGGTTACTGTGTGTTAGGTTTTCTGCTAGGCAACTTGTATTACTGGTCTTGTTTGATCTTTATAATGAATGATTGATATGACCAATATTAACCTCAATTTACAAATGACATATCTCAAAGGGTTGCCTGTTATATCCAAGGTCACTTCTATGAAGTGGCAGATGCAGCCTCAGCTACTTTCTTGTTGTCATTCAACTGCTCTTCCAAAACCAATGGCACTCATTTGATGAATGATACCTTCTTTGAAATCTTTAATTCTTTCAGTATTGGTTTTTTTCCTCTCATCTTTTCATCCCCATCCATCAGGCCATTCTCTCTAATGCTCTTCTTTTAAAACCCCATGGAAACCTCCATGATAGCACTTGGAACATTATTTTTTTTTTCAATTGCTCCTGTAGATATTTATTCCAATAGACTATGGGTACATCAAGGCCAGAGATGATGTCTTCTTCATCTATCACAGAGCCTGGCATGTGGATGTTGTTCAATCATGTCCATTGAATGAATTTTTAGAGTCAGATTGAATACAAAAATTCTGACTCTTTAGAACATATTCCATCTAAAGAATCTTGTCCAGGGCGCCTGGGTGGCTCAGTGGGTTAAAGCCTCTGCCTTCGGCTCAGATCATGATCCCAGGGTCCTGGGATCGAGCCTCGCATCTGTCTCCCTGCTCAGCGGGGAGCCTGCTTCCTCCTCTCTCTCTCTCTCCCTGCCTACTTGTGATCTCTGTCAAATAAATAAATAAAATCTTTAAAAAAAAAAAAAAGAATCTTGTCCATTAGAGTTTCAAACACCTTTAATGTGACTGTTAAGTTTATCTTCATGTGAATTATGCATAGCCTTTCACCACTAATATGATATAGTGTTGCAAACATACTTTGCAAGAACCCTGGCAATGGTATGCATAATGTCTCTTAGATTTGAATTATTAACAAAAACTGAGCCTCAGTGTTTTCAGTAGTGTCAAAATGTAAACAGGAAGTTTTGAACTTAAGTTTGTTTAAAATATCAGTAGCAATTTGTGAATGTTATGGCTGGATTGGGCACACCTGTTGGAAAAAAATATATTTACTTAAACTCACATTTCATAGGCATTTAGTTGTAACCTAGAGGTTATTTCCTTATATTTTTTTGTATGTAAGGATAGTTCCTTTCCCACTTAGTGTTTAAATAAACAATATTATCCTTCCGTGAGAAGACACAATTCTATTGTTAATGCCATGCTTGTTTTCTTGTAGAGGTAGTACATATTTTACTATTTATATTTTTTTAGAAAAAAAGTATTAATGCTATTTAATGAGTAAGAAACATACTCTCTACTTTGAACACTGAAAGAATACCAATAAGCTTCAAAGTCGATTAAAGTTGAAAGGAACCTAACAATATGACAGTGCAGAACTAAAAGCTAAGGTTGATCCTGTTTTACATAAAAAGAGCTTCTCAAATGATTGGAAAGATGTACTGCACACCAAAAAAAGGTTTTATTTTTTTTTCCAATCTCCTAAATTTACTTTTTACAATACTACCTGATGGTCATAAGACAACCTCCAATCCTCCTGAATACTCAGTATTAGCAGATGTGTGGCATGACAAATTCACAGGAATAGAGTCAGACATGCTCTCACAGTTATACAATGTTTTTATGTCACAAGGAAAAATCAAGATCAAAGCCTCATACAAATTGACATGGGCATATGTTGCAACAAATTTGGATGCAGAAACCACTGACAGACTAGTTCTGGATGCTGCTATTTCCTAATCTATACTGACCTATGTGTGGGCTGGCTGGACATGTCTCTAGAGGTTGCCGGAGTTTAATCCTTTGCCAAAATATTACAAAACAAAACAAAGCAAAACAAAAGAGGACAGAATGCAAAAGCAACTATTAAGGACTGGCTTCCAAGACTAAATTCTGGAATCTGAAAATGGAAGGAAGAGAATAAGAGGGAGGGTCAGTTCCCAGCTGGAATTCAAGTTACAGCCTGAGTTAAAGGGGGAATGTGGTGTCTCCCCTGGCATCCAGGAGTCGGATTAGATTGAAAAGCTATGCAACACTTTGGACCCTCAGTCAAAAGGAAATTGTCAAGTTTTGGGGCTATTGTAAGGGCTGCTGCACAAATCATTCCTTACAGATTTTCATCTTGAGAATATGTCCATAGTTGGAAATAAAGAAGTATTCTGACATATTTGAGTGCAACTAGTTCAGTTGTGGTTTGAGCAGCATTTATTGGGGGAAAGGGAAAGAAGAGGAGAAAATCTATCTGAGAGGTAGTGTTTTACTTTTTTTATGAGGTTTTGGTTTTCTTCACTGTTAAGAAAGCAGAAAAGAAACAACAGGGAATTCAACATAATCCATCAGCCTGTGAATAAGTAAGACTATCACACAGGCAAAGTGCTTGTTTTTTGCTTTGAATGTTTTAGAATTGTATCCTGGACATAAAATAGCCAGTTACTATTAAGATAAATGATAAATATTAGAAACAGATCTTATTGAATACATACCTTCTGACTTAATGTATAGTTAAGTTATATTTTGCTTCATGCCGCTTCCTTATCTTAGAAAGTCCTTAACAGTCATGTGTACCTGGTAGAAATTGGAATGCCTACAAATCCATACATGGATGATTTTTATGTTTTCCCCTCTGCCACCTTTGATGAGTTCTCTTTCTGTACTACTTTCTAAATCCTATTCATCTTATTTCCCTTATTCAAAGGACCCATTCCATCTGACACCAAGGGTGCTCCACTCTATATATGAGGCTGGCTTTATCACATGATTTTACAGTGCCCTATTCTACAGTGCACATCCTGACAACTGTAACACATCTGGTATTGACCTTGGTGTCTACTTCACAACTACTCTATTTTTATTTGTGTGTGCCTGTGTGTGTGCCTGCGAGTGCTTGTGAAAATCCATCTTAATGCTAGTAGCCATGAGAGCCCTTTAGCCCTTTATTACAGAAGGGTCGAAGAAAGAGGCATCTCTGGATTTAATGGCAGATATTTGTTTCTCTTCTCTAGGAATCCCTTATGTCACAATAGCAATAACTCATTCCCAGAAACACCTTTTCTGAAAGTGACAGGCCATGAGTCTTACGACTCTGGGAAGAATTGTTTCATAAACATCTGGATCACAGATGTTTTTAGAACTGCATTGCCTTTCTTTGATTTTATTAAATTCTATGTGTGCTATTTTATGCATTTGGAAAAATTATTCTGGAAGACTCCATTGGCTCTCAGGGATCATTAGGTAAATGAGGAGGGTAAGGAAGCCTATTGAGTTGTAAAAGCAGCTTTGCCCAAGTCAAATGTCTAAAGTAGTGCAAGTTTGCAACTACTACCCTACCCATGTCCTTACCATTCATGCTACCTTGCTCACATGGAGCTCGCTTGACTTTTTGGCCACATTATGGTTGAAATTGATGATTTTGAAAACTTCTTACAGTGCGTTAAAGAGTTGTACACTCAAGATATCTTAGGCTGAGTAACATGGTCCTGCATGGTTAAAAGACTGTGGACACTGATAAAAAGGTACAATGAGACTTGACTAGGTTCTAAGTGGAACTCTCCACCAGTGCCCTTCTCTCCATGCGCAAGGAGAAAGACTGCAAGGCAAGCTTCCAAAAGGAGTAGAGAAACTACTTCAAAACAATAAATCTGTTGTATTAAAAAAATTGTGAGATGTAACTGGATCACCTCTTTTTAATGCAGCATTCATGGTCAAATGCAAAATTATCTTCCCTAGTTCATATATTTATGCTCTTTTGCAACATAAGGGCAAATGTCTATGTTATGGACCTTTATGAATATTTGCATTCTATCTATGAGAACAGTAAGATACAATTTACTGTAGTTTTCTGAGTCTTGGTTGAGGAAGAGGGCAAGGACTATTGGCCTCTTCTTTGGCACTGATAGGGAAATTTCCCTTTCTTCAGTTTAAAGTTACTCAAAAACATGAGAACGTATAGTCTCATATTTTATCTCTTTTCCTCATTTTCCACAAATCTTTGCAAGCCTTAGTACCCAATTATTCTTTATACTTGAAGTATATACCTAAAGCCTGGTAACCATGTATTTTCTTATGAAAAAAATAATCACAAGAGTTGCCATTGAAATTTTAAAAATAGGTAGTGATATTCTAACCACAAATACTACAGTTTTTCAGTCTAACACAATAGGAAAGCCATTAAGAGGATATTTTGTCTTTGACTTCTTCCTTAAGAAAACAAAACCAATAGGCATTAATGCTGATCTGTTCATGAAACATGATATTTACTGGAGAAGTTAAGGATATAAAATGAGTTTGTAGGGTTTTTTCCTCCTTCTTCTCCACAAACGTAATTCAACTCCAGAAACATTGTTTATAAGAGAGAGAACCTCATTGCAATTGAAATAAATGAACTTGATAACACAAGATAAAAACTGTAAAAACTTTTCATGTACTTTATGTGTTTCAATCAATTTAAGTTCAGCTCTAGATATTTTTTCTCAAAAAATATTTAACATTCCTTCTTATAAAAGATGTGATATTAAAAGCAAGATTTTTTAGGGGTTTATTTGTCACAAAAAGATAGCCTAGTAAACAACAAAGAAAATGACACAAAATTTAGTAACAAAAAAATTTCTTCTCTTCACTACCTAACTAAAACGCATCAGTTCTCTGATGGAACCATGAAGGGTTTGTTAACTAAATTAATTCATCACAAATTCTGGAACTAGTTCACTTCACTCCCCAAATCTTTGGTTTAATATAAAGCTATTGGAAATATTAACCAAGTAGAATATCACAGACAAGTATGGTATAATATTATTTGCCTAATATTCAAGAACAAATTTAAGATTCTGCTTCCTTCCTGTCTACAGGATACCTGGCTTTTAGAAGACTTATAATAACATTGAAAGAAATGAATACACAGTGAATACACAGTTGTGTAAGTGAATACACAGTTCATTTAACCCTTACAACTATTAGATGCAGAGGTTCTATTGTTAACCTCCTTTTATAAATGAGGATATTAAGACCCCAGATCAGATAACCTGTATATTAGATTTCAGATTTGAATTGAGGTAGCCTGACCCCAGAGTACAATTCCTTGAACACTATTTTTTTTTCTTGTTGGCACATGGACCTTGTAGCCAGTCTTGAATTATATTTGATTTTACCTTGAGCTCTGCAAATGGTTTTAGGTATTCTTATTGGAAGAAGAGACAAATAGTAATGCATTATGTCATTAAGTAAAGTATCACTTCAACATGATAAAGTTTACATGTAGTCTTAGTATGTCAGCCAAGTATGCTTTTGAACTTCTCACCTAGCAGGCTCTGTTTCCTTTCATCTATCCTTATGGTACCTTCCCAGGTGGTGAGGACCTTCATGCTACCCTCCCACTTCCCAGAGGTACCTTGGTACCTCCTCCAACCACCAAACCCTCATACCTCAAGAACTACACACAGGCTGTGGCCTCCTGATGGGTCATCACTGTCAGGGCTGCTGCCTTCCCTAGGGAACCAAAATCATATCCAAATATCTCAGGCGCTGTTGCGTGGAGTGAGTCAGAGAATTAGACCCACTCAACATGCTTGGAGTTAAGGGATAGAGTTAAAATAATGGGAGGAGAATTACCAAGAAATACATTTGGTCTCAGAAGAATAAACATGTAGCCCAGGGTTGAGGCAAAGATAGTGCTGCTTCTCAAGCAATGACCTACTCTGTCACCGGAGGCATTCAAGCAGTGGCTTAACTACCCCTTGGCAGGCATACTGTAAGAAGAACTCATACATTCAAAGTGAGTCTAGATTAGATGACTTTTGAGGTCCCATTCAGATGTGAATGCCACTTCTAGATAGATACAGGATTTTCTTCTTCTTCTTTTTAAATTATGGAAATTGTCACTTAAGACTGGTACCTGCAAAAAGCATAGGAGATAGGAGTCTTCAAAGTTGGAAGAACAAAAGGACCAAATCTTAACACTTCATAATGCCCAAGGTAGGAACAATAGAGTGAGAGAGGTTCAGTGATTCTCTCTTGACCACATATGTTGGTTTATTTATGGCCTGACCCAGTTATAAAATCATCAGGTAGGTATCCAAACAACACTGCTTTAAATACTACAATAGTATACTTCATTTTGTAGATAAAAATGTGATCAGATTCTTGCTAGGTGTGTAACCTGATAAAAATAAGCCTTGGCAGTTCAGTCCCAATACAACACAGGATGTTCAAAACCAGCGGTATGACAGAGAGAGTGTGAGAAAAATAGAGACGAAGTTAAATATATCCACTGCTACTGTTACTTTGTTCATAGACTTCTTAAATAGTCTCAAATATCAAAGGAATATGAGTTAAAACTTAAATAAATCCAATTTTTAAACCAATAATTGTTATCAGATAGTTTATTTTTGTTCAGATCATATATATGGAAAATAAGTTGGACTATTTTAGGGAGTGAATTACATAGCTCTAGTGAATCATTTATAAAATTTGCTAGTATGATTTTTTTTCTAAAAAAGAAAGATTTTTGCTGATTGAAATTATCCTGTCAAATTAGATGTAAACAATTTATCCAGACATTTTACATTTTAAGCAATATTTTCTTGATTAGTGATTATTTTAAATAATACAAAATTTGCTTATTAAAAAAATTAATATCTGTTTCTTCTAATAATCACACATTCTTTGAAGAATATATTATTAAAAATTAACTGGCAATAATATATATGGTGTTACATATATACATATATAATATATAGTACATGTACTATATATAGCAATATATATAGTAATATACATTCTATATAGTAAATAATATAAATTATATGCTATATATACACATACACACTCAAAGCACACACTCAATAAAGATTTGTTGAATCGGGGCACCTGTGTGGCTCAGTGGGTTAAAGCCTCTGCCTTCAGCTCAGATCATGATCTCAGGGTCCTGGGATCGAGCCCCATATCGGGCTCTCTGCTCAGCAGGGAGCCTGCTTTTCCCTCTCTCTGCCTGCCTCTCTGCCTACTGTGATCTCTGTCAGTCAAATAAATAAATAAAATCTTTAAAAAAAAAGATTTGTTGAATTGATGCCTAATTAAGTTATGTCTTGGGAATCATGTAGATCCAGCGAAAGGGCGTTCTGTATTCCAACTGAGGATTTTGCAATCTTGGTGAAAAAGAATTATGTTCAAATAAAATAATGCATCTAATTAACAATAATAATATGCTAAAAGCTATATACCTAATTATAGTACACTTTATATATTACCCCACACATAGGGAGAAAGAAAATTCTTACGTATTAAAAAAAAATGCCCTGAGACATAACTATAATCCCTTTATCTGGAGAATATGTTGCTAGAACTTTATGGAATCAGAATATCTCATGGCATCAAATCTCAGGAAATACTTCCCAGTACTTAAATTAATTTTCTTTACTTAAAATATTTTATACTTTTCTTTGCAGTGACAAAAGGAAATTTCTCTAAGTTCATGGAAGAGCTTCCAACAATATCAATTCAGTGTTTGCATATTTCTAGAGCAAACATGCTATTCTCTTTAATCTTAGCAAAAACCTCGGTAACCTTAAGATAATACCTTGGGGAAAATGAATTATGTGGAAGCTTTTTCTTTCAACTACCATTACAAAATACCTCATGAACCTTCCTCCTCTACTCGCAACTGTTAATGAACTAGGTAGCAAACACAGAAATATTCATACCTCCACCTTGTTCATAAAAGCTATTTCTGGCATTCTCATCATAAATCACAGGATTCCCTGATACCAAATGTTCTGAATGACAATGGCAGTTTCTGGGCTTCTTTCTCATAGCATTTAAACAACATCATCTCTAAAAGTGACCTTTCCTCTTGCACAATCGCCATGTTTTTATATTTATATTCATTGATTTAGTAAAAGCACATCGAATGCTTTCTATGCATTTCTATGCTGATACTCTGCTCAGCCTTAGAACTGAAAAAAAAGTGAATAAGTCAAGGTCAATGCTATCTCACAAAGGCATATAAATATATAATTGCAATGTAATGTGATAAATGCCATGATTGAAGCATTTGTAGTCTTTATGGCACAGCAGATGCATAAAGGAAAGAGGGATGCCTTTACAAAGAGGGTTTTTAGTTTTTCCCTTCCATAAGTGCCTCTGAAATGATGTAATTACTATTTTATGGACAAAAAAAGATACAGTTTTCCATATATTGTTCGCCTTATTAATGAAGAACTCCATGCACACTCAAAGAATCTGTATCTTCCCTCTCCAATAATCAGGGTTTAGAAATTTTAATTCCACCTTGGCAACTTCAACCAAAGACATTTCTCACCCTCTTTCAGCAACCCCCTCCCTAGCAGGCAGAAATGCTGAGAATCATCTGTACACAATGATTCAACCACCTACTTTTAGATTATACTTGCTCTGGACCATGCTAAGCTACTGTTAACTCTATTATTTGTTCTATTTCAGCTCCATTTTTATAGGTCGAAGGCAACCTATAAAAAGCCAGAGCTATTATTTTGAGCAACTTCCTTTGAAATCCCTCTCCTGTGTTCTTCTTAGTTTCTGAACATTGCCTATGCCCTGCGATCACTCTTGTGTATGGATGACTTGTTTGGACAACTGCCATAATTTCTTATTTGTAATCTTGGAATGATATTGATCCTCTGATTACACGGTATACTCCTCAAATGGCACTGGATTAAAACAAAACCAACAAACAAAACAGGAAAAAGAAAAGTGTTTCCAGTTATAGGAAATAATGTATTCACAATCAGTGAGGTAGAGATACTGGCCTTCTAGAAATAGGAAGAAGAGTGAAAAACTGTAATTATGGCTGCCTGAAAATTGGCCAGGGTGACTAGATTTGTGTGGAGACAAATGATTTAAATTCTATAAAAACATACAAAATCCCAACAATGTGCGTGTGTGTATGTGTGTGTGTACATAGTGCAATGTATATAGATATCATTCTTTTTTCTTTTGCATGTATAAAAGATCACATACTATTATAGAAGCACCATGATGTTACAACCTGTTAGTCTTCTTTTTTCTTTTCTTTTTTAAAATTTGATGTCCACTTGTGATCCAGAATCCCCTTAAGTACTTAATGGTTTCATGCACACACATTAATTTTATTACATTTCTAATTACAGTTTAAACCTTTACTCATTTAAGATAAAAAGTAATCTAACCTAAAAGTGAAAATCTTCACTCTCCTATCTATATGAACACTTGATTTGAGAATACGAAAGACTAGTAACTTGGGTCATTACTTTATCTTGATAAATATCCTGACCTATTTGTCCTGAACTTCATATCCTGAACTACTCTCCCCACATACTCACCCCACTCCCTCAATTTCCTTTTGACTATCCAGATCTTTCATAATACAGTTTCCCATTACATATCTTTCCAACAACAGATCACAGTCAACTCGGAAATACCTTTTTTTCTCACTATGTATGATTGATTCATTCATCAATTACATATTTAGAAGCTACTATAGGTCAGGTGCAATTTAGTTGTTGGAGACAAATAAAAGGTCCAGCCCTCCTGAAACACACATTTTAATGGAGGAGAAGGGCAATAAAAATGAATGTAATCATTGAATAATATCAAGTATTGTTAAGAGTTATAAGCAACAGCAATAAAAGCTTGGTTGGTGGGATATTAAGAGACAGAGAGCAACTATTTATTATAAAGTATTCCTCTTTAAAAAATGATTTTTTTACTTTGTATTAGGTAATCATAATCTGATTTTGGATTTTGTTAACTCAACTTTCATGTTCTCATCTTAGTGCAAGGGCTAGCTTAAGTCTAAG
>PISX010028521.1:0-21316 GCA_004024625.1 Mellivora capensis | reverse complement strand
AGGAGCAAAGAAATTGTTCTCTATTCCCACTGAGGGAAGGAGAAGGAAACCAGGAATGTTGTGAGTGCAGGTTGTTTGTGGTTTTTGTGAAGAGTAGGGGCAGCCTACAGGTCAGCAGAAGCCACTCCTGTCTACATTCTTTTTTCCTTTCCATCAGATCAAGGACTGTGCCTGGTGTTCAGCTTATTGCTTGAATAAACTCAGGGCCCGGTTGTCATTCTCTTAACTTCTCCATGAAAGGGCCGTGTTTGCCTGCACAGACTGCGGGCACGAACCCTGGGGCATTTGGGCCACCTTGGCTGTGGTGGCCGAGCCAGCCGCCACAGGAGGTGAGAACCCTTCTGATTCCCAGCTCGGAAACTCCTGTCCTTGGGGAACCCCCGGGGCGCGGACTCTCACATCCACAGGACAGGCTCTTGGAGTTGTCGTCGGGGAGCTCTGACCTGCCGCCCTCTCTGGTCAGCTCTGTGGGGGTCACCCAAGGGGAGGACGCTGAAAAGTAATCTGGGTGAAATTACCAAAAAATACGGAAGAAAGAGAAAACAAGCCAGGTTTGATTTTAAAAATATTTAAGAGACACGTGTTTTATTGTCACAGAACATCACTTAATAAATATTTTAGCAGAATGATGAGCCTGAATCACAATGATAGAGGAAGAGCATGGGGACAACTAGGAAGGCAACATTTTAAACTTTTAACTTAAACCTCAATTCACCAGCTCCATCCTCTGTATCAGGCCCCGAGGTCGGGCAGAGAACCTGTGTCCTTCGGCGCAGGGGCCCAGTTTCTCACCTCAGCGCGGAGCCGGGTCAGTATATGGAAGACCAGTGACAGCGGCTCTTGATGACCTGAAGCAAAGGCTTCCTGAAGGTGAGGAAGATGATGGTGCAGGCCACCAGCAGGGTGAGGCAACTGGGAAGAATGAGCACGAGGTACAGCAGGCCCATGTCCACCCGCTCCCATTTGCAGTCCTGAGGCATGCCTCCCGGCAGTTCCATTAGGCGAATGACCTTGGAGGAGAGGTTGCAAGTGACCATGGCCAGGTCGGCAATGGTGTGCAGGTGCTGCGGGGACCCCCAGCCCTCCACCCCACAGCAGTCATAAGGATTCTGACTGAGGTAGATGGTCCGCAGACTTCGGGTGAGCTGCTCAGACACAGCCCTCCAGGGAAGGGCTGTGAGAGAGTTTCTGCGCAGATCCAGGGTCTGCAGGGCTGAGCTGCCCCTGAACCGTGGGAAACTGGTCAAAGAATTCCCTGACAGATCCAAGTCTCTCAGATTCCCAAACCCAGAGAAGTCCAACTCCGTGGAGCTGGAACTGAGGCCCACATTCCTGAGAGACAGGACCTGTAACGTGGGGGCGATATCCCGGAGAGGGGTGACAGTCCCGTTCAGAACCCCCCAGTTGCCAGACAGGTCTAAGTGGGTAAGCGCGGTCCCCTGGAATGAACAGTCTTGTAAGGCTCCCAGCCCGCAGCCCTCCAGAGAGAGGCTCCTCAACGAGGCCATATTCCGGAAATCCACACAGCTTGGGGAGCCCAGGCGGTGCAGGTCTGCTGGCTGGGGGCAAAGGGAGATCTGATTGTGGCTCATGTCAATTGTAGTGATGTTACTGGCATCAGCGAAAAGGCCAGTGGGGACGCCCACGAGCTGGTTGGAGCTCAGGTTGAACGACCGGAGGCTCCTCAGGCAGCCGTGGAGGCCTGGGGCCAAGTGCAGCTCTGACAGCTGGTTCTGGCTCAGGTCCAGCTCTGTGAGCACCCCAGGGGGCTCGTGCTCTTGGATATGAAGCGTCACCAAGCAATTCTGGTTGAGGTCCAGGTGCACAAGGGAAGGCATTTTCTTCAGGAAGCCGTCGGGCAAGTACTGGAACTGGTTCTGGCTCATATCCAGGAAGCGCAGCTCGGCGAGGTCGCTGGAAGCAAACTCCTCCCAGAGGTTGACGGTGGTGATGTTGGTCACGTTGCCGTCCACGAGGAGGAACTGGGCCACCATCTCCCGCGGTGAAGAGGCGTTGTACAGGTCCCCGTAGAAGCCCATGTTGTTGTCCCGCAGCAGGAGCGTGTGCAGCTTGCCGCACTGGGGCAGGAGCGGGAAAAACAGCAGCTGGTTGTGCGAGAGGTCCAGCGTCTCCAGCTCGAAGGCAGCCTCGGCCCCGGACGCCAGGAACCATTCCAGGACGTTGTAGCTGACGTTGAGGAGGTGCAGCTGGGTGAGGCTGAAGTCCACGATGCAAGGGAGGTTGTTATAGGCCAGGTTGAGGTGTCTCAGCTCGGTCAAGCCATCGAAAGCGCCACCCTCAATCTCAAAGATGTAGTTTCTCTGCAAATCCAGCTCCCTGAGGTGCCCCAGGCCCTCAAAGACGGAGTCGTCGAGCCTCATGACGGTGTTCCTCGCCAGGGACACGGACTCCAGTGAAGACAGGTTCCGGAGCATGAGGGCCACCATGTCTTCCGTCAGGGAGTTCCCCGACAGGTCCAGCGTCTGCAGAGCCCGCAGGCTGCGGAAGGCAGCCGCCGTCTCCCTGTAGCTCTTGGACAGGGAGTTGTCTGGCAGCGCCAGGCTGTGTAGACGGGCCTGCTCTCGGAAGGCGCCGCGGCTGATGCGCTCCAGCTGGCAGCCGCGCAGACTGAGGCTCTCCAGGAGCGGGTAGTGCCGGAGGGAATGGTTCCACAGGGTCCTCAGTGGGTTGGCGTCCAGGAGGAGCATCTGGGAGTAGGGCGGGAGATGGCTGGGCACCAATTCAAGCTTCTGCCCTCGGCAGTCGGCCACTCCATCAGCCTAGGCCCCAAAATACAATGGTCAGCAGGGAGGGGGCCTCCAAAGCAGACATTTATGCACAGAATCCTGGCCTGTTCCCTGGACTATTCCTCCAATCACTGGGAGGGGCTCTAGAGATTGTATTTTTTTTTTTTTTAAAGGGAAAAATGGACAGGAGGAAAAAAGTCGCACAAAGGAAACTTTTTTCTGTTCTTTACTGTCACGCTGAAACAGTCAGCTAGGAGCTGGGGCCCAGACCTCACTCTCGACCCGCTCGTATCAGAGGAGAGCTGAGCTCTTGTCCATTGGCTTCTGAGCAGGGACAACTGTACTCGCAGTGTGGTTTCAGCTGTGAGAGGACCTGAGGATCAAGGCAGTACCTGGGTGTGAATCCCACCTCTGCCATTTATTTCCCAGGCGACCTTGGGCAAATAACTTAGCCTAAGTCTGTTCTTCCCTGTGAAGAATGGAGATGAAGTAGAGAGTGCCTACCTCAGAGGACTGCAGTGGGATTGGAAGGGAGGCCGCACAGTGCCTGACACAGGAAGCACCATTCACCCAAATGGCCACTGCCATATCCTTACCGCTATTACCGTGACATCTGTGCATCCAGCAGGGTCAACGCCAGACAACTGAGATGCTGCGGCATCTTCACTGCACCTGAAGTAATTTTGCCTAGGATGTTCTTCTACATTCTGGATTGATCAATATTAAAGCCAAAAAGGATTTTAGAGCTCATCGCCCCTCTGAATGGTATAGAATGGTACAGTGGGGCCTGGAGAGAAGTGAAGAGCCAATGGCATTGCAGGGACAGGAGCCCAGAGCTCCTAATGCCCAATTCAGTGCCCTTCCTGGGTGCTGTTCCACCACGACTGTGCTGCATAAGGAGGCAGGATGGATGGGATGACCCTGTTCTCACTGCAGAAATCTCACAAGCCTCAGGATGCTTCAGCGCAGCCCCATGTTTTACGAGACTGGCAAAATCAATCTGTTGCAGGATGTCAGATGTCTAGGAAAAGAAGTTTTAAGGAATGAGATAGAAGAACAATGGCCTTCCTTTTCAAGGATTGGTCAGTTAGGACAAGGCCAGTGATAGTGGGAAAAAATTTTTTTTTAAATTTTATTTATTTATTTCAGACAGAGAGGGAGAGAGAGCACAAGGAAGGGCAAAGGGAGAAGCAGACTCCCTGCCAAGCAGGGAGCCTAATGTGGGGTTTGATCCCAGGACCCTGGGATCATGACCTGAACCAAAGGCAGATGCTTAACTGACTAAGCCACCCAGGCACCCCCCAAAATTTTTAATGAGACCACACTCTGCAAACTGTCTAATAATCTACTTTTACCACTCTTGATAATATGTGCAGACATATTGCTGTGGCAAGAAAAATAAATTTGACCACATCTGTTAAGCAGCTGTATATTACTTCACTGCATAAAGAGCACAGTGTTAAAGAACAAGAGTTCTAGGGTCAGTCCAGTCTGGTTCTGCTTTTCAACAAATGGGTGACTTTGGGCTATTACCTAACCAGTCGGGACCTTCATTATTCCATGTGTAAAACAGAAATTATATTTATAATTTTCTCACAGGGGCTTCTTTCTTGAGGATTTAGTGCGATTATTTATGTAAAACAATACAGAACCTGGCACGTAAGTGCTTGATAAATGTTGGCTATGATGATTAGCATGATTTGATTAATTAATCTATTTTTGAGCATTGGAGTTAGAATGAATTTGTCAAGTTCCTGTCACACTCCTCCTGAAAGACTTTGGAATTTTGATTGGGATTGCATTACAACTATGGGTTGATAAATGATGTCTTTACAAAACTCAATCTCCCCCTGCAGAAATAATGTATTCCTTTATTTGAGTAAGTGTTGGTCTTCCCCTAACAGGGACTCTCTGGAGAATGTTGTGGTTAGGGGCTTTCTTCAAGCCATGGGACCCTGTTTCAGCACAGCAGCTGCAACTCTGGGGTCCCACCTCTGTAATCCCCTGGCAGCGCCAGTGAAGGGCTACAAAAAGACCACATGACTGTCAGAGTCCAAGAGAACCTCACCATGGCCACTTTATGACCACACGTGGCTTAGGCAAGGAGGGGCACTGGAGATAGCTGGACTTGGAAACTCTCAGCCCTAAGAGAGCCACAGGGAATCCAGTCTTTGAGCTCCTGGTAGACCACCCCCACTCCTCCCCACTAGGCTGGAAAGGGTCAGGCAGGGGGGTCTAGCCGGAGCCCTGAAAGGCTATCAAAGAATTCACGCTTTATTCCCTCTTTGTTCTAAGCCTGACTCCCTCCTGAATCAGCTACTGGGAGGTTAATCTTCAATTGCCTCTGTAAGGGAATAACGGAAGTCTGAAGTTGTAGCAGAGACTAACAACAATAATACTAGATAAAACCCATAGCTCCTATTACATACAAGGCACTGTTCTGAGAGCCTTACGTACACTATTTAATCATCATAACAATGCAGTATTATGGTATTATGGGCTGGTACCACTATTCCGTATCTTACAAAGGAGGAAACGGAAACACAGAGTGCCCCCTGCCCCCCACCAACGTCACCAGCTGGTAAGCTGGGGTTTCAACCCACTCTGGCTCAGAACCACCACTCCATACTGGAGTGTCTTACAGCACAGTGGTTAGAGGTTACTAAAAGTGGTTAAGAACCATGACCAGCTGGGCTTTTGAGATTTATCAGCGTTGAATGTAGGTATTACCCCAACATTCAATTTGTCCTCCCAGTGCCTTGTATATAATAGGACTCAAGGACTGTTTATTAAATGTATGTTTCCCAAGCAGACTTTTGATATCACAGACTTACAGGCAAGGGAGAACATTTCCAGAAATGTGCTCAGTTGTTATGAGCCAAGTCTGTTTGCACATACAGGTCAAAAGCCCTGCAAAGGGTAAGCTGTAAAAGCTCAGCTCTCCACTCCCTGGATCATCCTCAGCCTGAACGTGACCAAGGATGCCGCTCTCAGCAGCACCCCTGTATTTGAGCACTTGCTACTGGCTCACAGGCTCTGAGTCAGGGCTTCTCCAACTGTACTATGACCTGCTCAGGGATTCCGACACCATGAGTGGATCTCTACTGTCCAGACTTTTAACAAGCTGTTCTTGTTCTTGACCTCAGTCTCTGGGGCCTCTTGTCTTCAGCAGGTATGAAAAAGATGGGGCAGGGACTGCCTGGTCTTTCCCAGGTATCATCCTGACCTTTGGTTCAGGAGCAGCTTGCACATGACAGCCCGTGGGCAGCTACAGAGTGACTCAGACTCCTTCCTTCTCTGCCCTCTTGGATGGACAATCCACCAAAATGGGCTGATCTTTGTCAGGGCAGAGGCAACAGACAGCTCAGAGTTCCTGGGAAAACTCACCAACTCGCAGCCCCCTTCAGAAGCTGCTGTGGCCATTCCACTTCGATTTCTCCATTCCAGTGTCAAGAAGTGAAAACCCAGGCAGAGCCAGAGGGACAGTAACTCCATCTCAAGTGCAGCACTGCGGACAGAGGGCAAGGAAAAAGTGGGTCAGAGAAGGACATCTCTGAGGGCTGCTTTGCACTCTCAGTGGAAGGAGCTGGTTCCCAGCTGTGTCTGGTCTTAGAGGCCCACAGCTATAAGGAGGTGGAAACCCACAGATTATTCAAATATCTCAGGTTAGCCAACACTTTCAGCCCCTCACTGCAACTGTAGACGGCACTTATTTTTGTTTTGCTTCTGCCGTTTGAGGGACAGGTGGCTGAACACTGAAACTTGTAAGAGAGAGGCAAAGGACTCAAGGAACCAGGTCTCAGGTCACCTGGAGTTTGCCATGTTTTGTAGTTCTGTTGAAGTTTTCTTCCCAAAGCTCAAATCTGCCCGATGCCTCACTTGAGCTCGATAAATATTTGCCGAACAAATGAATGAATGAAAGAACAGTGAATTGGGATTGAAATATTAATTGTAGCTTCTGGTCCCATAAAGTTACTAATTATTGTATTGACACGAGGCTTTTAGGAGGGTAGATCTCACTGGAGATGAGCCCCTTGAATACAGCCCTTTGGGAAAGAAAAAGGACTTTGATATTTTGCCTGGATGAGAGAAAAAACTGAAGGGCAAATGGAGAGTCATCTTCAGATATAATAAGGATTATTGATGAAGTGTGGTCTCTAGCTCTCTTACCTGGCCAGTGAACACGAACAGGAACCAGGAGAAGACTTAAACTTATACATCTACCAACAGAATTTTAGAACTAAGAGACTATAACAGACATCTGGTATGTCCTCTGCCATCACAGTTTTACAGGAGAACATTCAAAGGTCCAGAGATAATAACGGCTTATTCAAGACTCCAGATCAACTTAGGACAGGGCTGAGAGCAGGCCCCAGGCTCCCTTCCCTGAGATCCTGTAGTAAGCAGCATCATTTCTCTCCCTGAAGGTGCTGTTGAAATGACTGCCCTTTTGTTGGGAAGGCTGAGAGCCCAGTGGCATTTCCCTCTCAGCTCTGCGTTCTTACCCTCAGAGGCAAGCGCCTGGCCCCAGAATTTCAACTGCTCCATCCTCTCCTGACATCCCCCCAGGAGGGGCCACAGGCCCTGCTCCCTAGTCCTCTCCTAAGCCAGCAGCACCAGCACTCATATGAACCGCCTCACCTATTTCAGGGGACCCACAGACCTTTCTCCCTCACACATCCAGGACATCTTGGGCCCCTTCCTCTTTCTCTTTGAATGAGTTTACACATCTCTGAGGCTACCTTTAACTTCCTGGTCAGAACTGAATACTCACCAGTGAAAACAGACTAGCAGAAAAGCAAAGTGAAACCAGGTAAATCAACCAAAGCTTTTATGTCAGATCAGGTCAGCTCTCTTTACCACAGAGGGAACCTCTAACTCAGAATTCACCAGTCTTTGCTGGACACTGGGAAATCCCCTTCCAATCTCCCCTTCCGCTTCTGCACCTGTGCAGAAACTATTACCTCGTGGCAGGTACAGGGCACAGATGGCAGGAGCGGAACCATATGGGCTTTGTCCTTAGGATCACTGAACACACATGCGCGCGCGCGCACACACACACACACACACACACACACACAGGAAACAACCTTGGGATCACTGCCCACCCTGAGACAAGGTTGCCAGATTGAGCAAATTACAGGATGCCATTTGAATGTAAGATAAACAGCAAATAACTCTTAAGTGCAATATGTCCCTTGCAATATTTGCATCATACTTAAATTGTTTATCTGTCATTCAAGTTTCACTGGGCATCCTATATTTTATTGATGACAGACAGGGAAACGGCAACCATGGACTTGCCCCCAGCCGCCTTCCTCCCTCAGCCCCTCTGTCAGGCTTGGGATGGTACATGCTGCTGTCACAATCAACCTTCCAGAAGAGCCATTTCAATTTATATCAAAATGCCAGAGCTAGATGGGTGCAGGGCAAACTTGCGATTTCTTCAGGGAGAATGTAACTCTTTAGACTGGAATGCTAGATAGGCCCAATGTCATGCCCAGAGTGTAATTTTAATTTCTGGGTCAACGAGAAAATTTTTGTGAATTTAAAATACACTTTCTCCTTCCTCCTAATCAGCCAACCAGGAAAGAAAAATTATTGCTGTTCCTTCTGGGCGACTCCTCTCATGAGGCAGCATGGGAAAATCATAGGCTTTAGAACCAGACAGACAGGGGTTTGAATTCTGGCTCAGCATTTGTTCTCTATCCTTGAGCAATTCACATAAAGTGTCTAAGACTCAGATAATCCTTCTATAAAATGGGGATAATGATAACTATTCAGAGTTTTTATGAGGTCGAGTAGCATATGTGAAAGTGCTTCAATTACTATGAGGATGCTTAATAAAATAATTACTATTTATGAGTTACAAATACCATTGAGCTGGTTCAGTGGTTGTTATTTATTAACTCCAAGGTAATTTAAAGAAGGAAAAAGAATGAAAAATGTGGATGGAAGAAGAACTATATCATTATGCCAACTGAACGTGTGAAAGGTATGCAGGGAGACTGCATCAAAAATTCTGTGTTAATAAATTCCAGAACAAGATTAATGCCACTAACAGATGATTATGCTGGTTGAGAGCTGGTAGTCCTGAGAGAGCAGTCTTACCCTGCTCTGTACCACAGGGAGTTGACTTCTGAAGGCTGTTTCCCCAGCTCTGGGTGTCAGCTGCTCTCCCGGTGGTTCAGTCAATGGGAGGCACTACGGGAGGTTAGACAGCAGAATACCCCGAATCCAAGGTATTTCTTTCCCTCTCTCTCTGCCTTGAACAGAGAAGTCCTTGAGCTTTGACTGGTGAATATTAGACTCTAGTAACATCCTCTTGCCTCTATCCTTCCCCTATCTACGGAAGATCACAGCTTCCTGAAATTGCTAACCTCTGGATTGACTGTCTACTTGCCCATTACCTTCTTAGCCTCTTCCATCATGTTTAGCCAATTTCCTGCATTAAATTTCCTCTTTAAAAAATAATCTGGGCGTTTCTGTTTCCTGGTTGGGCCCTGACAGATGTGAGGACATAAGTGAGAATGGCTTTGGATCAGTCGTAAATAAAAAGATAAATAATGACCCTAAGAAGAATAAAAGGCTTTCAAAATAATCACCATTCAGGTTGAGAAACACTATTCCGGGAGCGTATAGAATGATTCCTCAGAGCCATAGTATTGCAAAGAGTACAAGATGAGTTTGGATGCCAAGTCTTACCAGAAATCCCAGGAACCCTATACTGCGTGCTTAAAACTGCTTCCCCTCCACCCATAATTAACCCCAGCTGGGGGAGGACCACTCCACAGAGTATCCAGCTATAAGAGAGCATCTAAGCTTATGGCAAATAATAACTGTCCCACTTCACTCTAATCTCTCTGACATCTTCTAGAAAATACATCCATGTATAAAGCCAAGTCATCTTAGCTACATTTTTGGTAGAGAAAGAGAACAGAAAGGAAAATAAATATAATGGAGGGCACACAGGGCAGTATGACATTAATAATTTAAATAAGGTAAACTGGAAACCCACTCCCCCACCGCAGATTTAAAAGGGCCTGGATCCACGGTTCCCATTTCACAGACCGTGAACCACCTTCAGGAGCCACAGAGGAACCGGAGCCACAAGGAACTGCCAAGCAACCTGAGTAGGGTTTGAGTAAGTACCACGTCTCCTCCAGGTCTGGGTGGCCACTGGGGAAGTCCCCTGTATAAAAGCTGAGGCCCTGACAGGAGAAGCAGATGGCATCTACAGACTCTGCTTGTATCTTCTTCTTAAACCAGATAACAAAATTGAAGTGTTCCTTCTAAGTGTGGAGGCAAAAAATGGTAAGTCTTGCTCTCTCTTATACAGAGTCTACAATTCTGTATTCTTCTATTCAGTTAACAATTTCTATAAGGTCTCTATTTTATCCAGTCATGGTTTTCATGGTCATGGCTAACACCAGAGATTGTGAGCTTCTAATTAATGAAAGACAAGGCACTAGTGACCCAGGTGCTAGCCAGGTCTGTAATACATCTCACCTGGAGGTAAATCCGACCTTCTGTTACAGGAAGTCCTCTTAGTATTGCATTTATATTTCTTCTTTACCTTCTATTTTGTTTGTGTTCAGTCATCACAAAATGTCCTTGCCAGTTCTTCTCTAAGAAGTCCGTGAAATATTAGGACCTCCAAATGCTTTATGGCATCCCCTGGGCAATCCTTAGTCTTGAGGCGCAGCATTCTGATTGACTATCATGGAAACCTGTGATTCAACCCATATCAACCCCATGTCTAGAACAGTGTTCCTTTAAAAAAAATTTTTTAAATTTATTTTAAGTGATCTCTATGCCCAACATGGGACTTGAACTTTTGACCCTAGGATCAAAAGTCGCATGTCTGACCCACAGAGCCAGCCAGGCGCCCCTATATAGTGTACCTTTTTTAAGCAGAAATACGATATAGCTTTTTGTCTGGTTTTTCTCTGTTCATACCTAGTTGTAATAAATAAGTGGTGAAATTCATTTCATAAAAGCCACACGAATCAAGGCTGTATTCTAGAACAAGAGAACACTAACAGTGAGGAAGAAGATCTCAGATCAGCTGTAAAAATTCCTCTTTGTTTTGGAAAGTATGCTTGTTTGCTTTTTCTGGTTCCACAAAATAGTACGGAGAAACTCCTGCTTCACTGAGCCAAGTAAGGTCAAAGAAGACCAAGGGAATGGTCATGCGGGCTGAAAGGGATGGAGCATTTCCTCCTCTCAAGACAGGGTGTCCCGATCCTGCCGGCAGCAGCTGGGCTGTATGCTGGGGGAGCGCTTTCCATATCCATTCCCATGCCCACCTCAGTTCTGGGCTCAGGACTGCTCGAATGGAAGATGGCAACATGTGGCCAAGGAATGGCTTTAGCGAGGGGCCATGCGGGTGTTGCTTGCTTTTGCAATGGACACGGAAGAGAGGATGAGTGAGATCTTTTGACTGGTCTCTGCTCCTTGAAGTCTTGTCGTTTCCATGTCCCCATCGTCACAAAATTTACAATTGTTCAGGGGTGCAGCAACATCCCTAGTTTTGTTAGATCGTCTAACACTGAAACATATATGTATAATACTTTTTTCCCCCAATGCATGTAGATTTTCCTGTATTAATAAAATAATTTTTTTTTAAAAGAGTGATTAATTCTAAATAGTTTCCTGTCATGATGTAATGTCTTAATCAGCAGGTAGTAAAACACAACCACACATAAAGGCCTATCCACAGGTATTTTTGTCCATAAAAAGATCTCATACTGAAAATTTGGGAATACTAAGGAATAACTCTGACTTGAGTTTTGGTTTTGTTGTATGGGAGGGTTTTGATTCATTTTCAGGAAAGGATGCTGGATTTCTAATATCAGGGACCCCCTGAATACCCCACCCCCACACTCTCACCTCCCCACCCCCTCTCACCACTGCTACTACAGAGTGGGGACGGCACCCTCTTTGCTTAAGGTGGTATCAGTAAGTGTTAAGAGTGTTATACATACATTAGCATGTAGTTGAGAATTTTCCCCTTAAGATAATCAGAGAAGCTGAAAAAGCTTTAAACAAAGGGGTCTTTGGAGAAAGATGGCAACTCAGAGGTGCTGGTGTCAGAAATAAATATTTATAGGGACACCTGGGTGGCTCAGCCATTAAGCATCTGCCTTCAACTCAGGTCATGATCCCAGGGTTTGGGGATGGAGTCTTGCATTGGGCTCCTTGCTCAGCTGGGAGCCTGCTTCTCCTTCTGCCTGCTGCTTCCTCTGCTTGTGCTCTTCTTCTCTTTCTCTCTCACCCTCTCTTTCTCACAAATAAATAAATAAGTAAACAAATAAATCAACAAAATCTTTAAAAAAGAAATATTTATAGACTGGTCTGAGGGGAAGAAATCTCTAGAAGCAGAGAATGCATAAGCAGAGGGTGTGAACGTGTGAGGTTGGCCTCTGTGAACACAAAAGGCACAGGCGCTAGCTGGAGGTCTCCACAGAAAGGGAATCTGCCTTTGTTTAAAAGTAAAAGAGCAAATCCTACCTGGGATCCTGGAAGAAAGAGAAGGGCAGCTGGTCACACACTGTAGAGAGCAGATACTAAAGAACAGAAACCCCAGTCTGTGACCACTTCAAATAATTCCTACTACCAAGAAGTATTTGAAAGCCTCGGGCAAACAGCTCTGGTCTCTTTGATCCATAGCAAAAGATTAGAATGACTTTAGTCCTCACCAAATGTTCAAACTTAGCATCTCCCATGGCGAGGCCACTTGACACTCTGAGCTTCTGGGTGGGGCACCTTGGGAAACACAGAGCCCCATCTCAGCAGTACCCTTGCCAAGAACATTTGCCCTGGACCCAGTCATGAGGAAACAATCAGATGGATCCAGGATGTACACTGTCCTACAAGACAACTGGCTTGGGCTCTTCAAAGAAGTCAAAGTCTTGGGGAGCCTGGGTGGCTCAGTGGGTTAAGCCTCTACTTTCGGCTCCGGTCATAATCTCAGGGTCCTGGGATTGGGCCCCGCATCAGGCTCTCTGCTCAGCAGGGAGCCTGCTTCCCCCTCTCTCTCTGCCTGCCTCTCTGCCTACTTGTGATTTCTTTCTCTGTGTGTCAAATAAATAAAATCTTTAAAAAAAAAAAAGAAGTCAAAGTCTTGAAACACAAAGAAAGGCAGTGGAGGGGGAGAAGGGGAGGTCTGAACACAAGTGAAGAAGAAGCACAGTAACCAAGGGTAATGCATGTACCTCAAGTGGATTTGGGAGTTTAAAAAATCTCTGAGAGGGCACCTGGGTGGCTCAGTGGGTTAAGCCTCTTCCTTCGGCTCAGGTCATGGTCTCAGGGTCCTAGGATTGAGCCCCGCATGGAGCCCCGCATCTGGCTCTCTGCTCAGCAGGGAGCCTGCTCCACCCAGCGCCCCCCCCACCACCGCCTGCCTCTCTTGCCTCTCTGCCTACTTGTGATCTCTGTTAAATAAATAAAATCTTTAAAAAAATCTCTAAGAGAAAAATTTGAGACAACTGGGGTAAATTTATATGTGTCTCGAATGATGTATTTTCAGATGGTATTATGTACAAGTGATATTACCAGATTACTGCTCATTTTCTTAGATATGAAAATGATTTTTTGGCTATGTAGGAAAGTGTCTTTATTCTTGGGAAATGTCTGCTGAAGTATTTAGGGGTGAAGTTTCACGATATCTACAATTTATGTAACCTACTTTCGCATGGCCTGGGCTGGGGATGGAGAGAGAAAATTAAAGCAAAATATTACCAAACGATAAACTTAGCATTGTACTTTCTTTTAACTTTTCTGTAAATTTGAAATTTTTCAAAATAAAAATAAACAGGGAACATGAGATAAATGTTGGAGTTCCTAAAAGAAGAGGGGTAATAATAGTAATTTGTTGTCCCAGTATTTCTTGGAACATAACATTTTTTTAAAAGAATTTATTTTTTTTGTAAGAGGAAGAGAGAGCACAAGCAGGAGGAACAGCAGGCAGAAGAAGCAGATTCCCCATTGAGCAACGGGCCTGATGCAGAACCCAATCCGAGGACCCTGGATCATGACCTGAGTTGAAGGCAGACACCTAACTGACTGAGCCACCCAGGCACATTCCTGAACATAACATTTTTCAAATATTCTCCTGAGAAGAGTGCTCAGTAAACATTTGATAGAAATGCATATACACATAAACCTTAAAGATAGCCTAAAAATTCTAGCATTTGACATTCAAACTAGAGCCTCCAGACAGCTTCTCTCCTACCTGAAAGGAACCCCTGAGTGTTAGATCACATGTTCTGACTTGAGGTACTAATATAACTTCCACTGTCCAGGTCAGTCAATAGCTCTGTCCACCATACCTGCAGTCCCTCTGAGAGGCGCCCTCAGGGGAAACACATGACCTCCCCGCCACCTTCACCTCTACCTCCACTTCCAACAAGTTCATAGAATCTTGGGGGAGCACCTGACCAGAGGAGGTCAATCCTTACACGCAGCCAGCACCACCCTCTGAGTAATCCCGATGCAGACAAGGGAGAGAATTAGGTAATTTTTGTTTTTAAATAGGCTCCACGCCCAGTCCCCCTGCTTGTGTTCCCTCTCTCACGGTTTCTCTCTTCTCAAATAAATAAACAAAATCTTAAAAATAAGACTTGTTCTTTAATAATCTTAAACACAAAGCACAAAATTGAACAACAAGGTGCATGTGAGTTTTATGATGCTACCTGAAAATTAGAGAAAGTGGCTGAAATACAAATCTAGCAACGTATTTTTCCAAGTGCATCCTACAGGCAAGAATGACAGAGGGATAAGAGAACTAAAGAGCAGAAATTTGTTGGGAAACAAGATATTAAGCTCGTCTTGAATTATCTCCCTACAGATTACTTATTAATGTTGCAAAAATAGCAGTTATACAGTGGAGAGACTGGCAGACACCTCCTTAACCAGATGGTCAAGTTACCACAGGGACTTACAGGGGTTACTTGGCAAAATCCGAATATAAAACATGGATGAAATAACGATATTATACAGGGGCACCTGGGTGGCTTAGCTGGTTAAGTGTCTGACTCTTGATCTCAACTCAGGTCTTGATCTTAGGGTCATGAGTTCCAGCCCCGCATTGGCATGAAGCCTACTTAAAAACAAAAAACAAAAAACACAGTATTATAGTAATGTTAAATGCCCAGATTTTGATCATTGTGCTACATTTATGTAAGAGACTAATCTTGTTCTTAGAAAATATACATTGAATTGTTTGGAGGTAAAGGGGGATGTCTGCAACATTACTCTCAAACCATTCAGGGAAAAAAACACATGTGTATGTATGTGTGTTTTAAGTAGGCTCCACACCCAGTGTGGGGCTTGAACTCACAACCCTGAGATTAAGGGGTGTGTGCTGTACTGACTGAGTCAGCCAGGCACCCCCATATATGTAGTTTTAACTAAATAAATAAAGAGAGAGAGAGAGAAAACAAATATGACAAATTTTAACAACTGGTGAACAGAGGTGAAGAATTTATGGGAATTCTTTCAGTTAATTTTGCAATTTTTCTGTAAGTTCAAAATGGTTTCAAAATTAAAAGTTACAAAAAATTAATACATAAGAGCACAAACAGTTTTAGGGGCACCTGGGTGGCTCAGTCGGTTGTGTCCAACTCTTGATTTTGGCTCAGGTCATGATCTCAAGGTTGTGAGATAGAGCCCATCATGGAGCTCCATGCTGGGAATGGAGCCTGCTTAAGAGTCTCTCTGCTCGGGGCGCCTGGGCGGCTCAGTGGGTTAAAGCCTCTGCCTTCGGCTCAGGTCATGATCTCAGGGTCCTGGAATTGAGCCCCGCATCGGGCTCTCCGCTCAGTGGGGAGACTGCTTCCCCCCTCCTCTCTCTCTGCCTGCTTGTGATCTCTGTCAAATAAATAAATAAAATCTTTAAGAAAAAAAAAAAAAGAGTCTCTCTGCTCTACCCACTACCCCACCCCCGCTGACCCTGCTCCCTCCCTAAAAAAATAAAAAGCATACTCTAAAACTAATTATAGTCTTGTAACAGGAAAATTGACTTATTTTGGGTACTGACAAATCATCATGTTAGATAATTGTAGACATCATCTCTGTTTTATGAGAATCTGCACATAAAACTAACTTGATTTGCAAGATTTTTGCTTGGAGAAATTGTACTGACACCAAGCAAATGGTTTAGGAAGATATATTTACTGCTTAAAATGTAGTCTGGAAAGGGAAAGAAAAACGGGGAGGGAGAAAGGAAAGGAAAAAAAAGAAATGCAAGAATAGCATTTTGGCTCAAATTTTAAATTCAAGATGGGGGGGACCTGAGTCCTTCTGACCAAGGCCCAAAAGATAGATAGATAGATAGATACAAGATAAAAACTATTCAACTTTTCAATAGTGAGTTTAGAATTACTTTGGAAACAAGCTATGAAATCTAAGAAAGATGTCTAAAAATTTTAAAATTTAATTCGTGCTCTCTTTCCCTACAAATAAGCCACAGGCATGCTTTAAAAATCGAGAAAATCTAAGAAAAATGTCTAAAAAAGTTTAAAATTTAATTTGTGCTCTTTTTCCCTACAAATAAGCCACAAGGCATAATTCACATACCATATAATTCACACATTAAACGTGTACAGTTCAGTGGTTTTTAGGATAGTCCCAAAGTTGTACAGCTATCACCACCATCTAATTGCAGAACATCTGCATTACCCCAGAACAAGGCCCTATTTCCATTAGCAGTCACTTCCCCCATCCCTTGGCAACCACTAATCTCCTTTCCGTTTCTATGGATTTGCCTATTCTGGACATTTTATGTACATTGGATCATACAATATGTGGCGTTTTATGCCTGGATTCTTTCACTTAGCATAATGCTTTCAAACTTCATCCATGTTATAAGCATGAATCAGTCAGTAGTTCCTTCCTTTTCGTGGCTGCATAATATTCCACCATATGGCCAGATTTACCACATTTGCTCATGAATTCACTAGCTGATGAACATCCGGACTGTTACCACCTTTTGCCTATTATGAATAATGCATCTATGAACATCCATGTTCAAGTTTTTATGTGGCCATGTTTTCAATTCTCTCGAGCATACACCCAGGGAATAAAATTGCTGGGACGCGTCATCCTTCTGTTTGATTTTTGAAGAATTGCCAGACTGTTCTCCAGGTCCTGCACCATTTTACATTCTCCCTGGCAATGTATGAGGGTTCCAATTCGTCCCCATCAACACTGGTTATTTCCTGTCATTTTTATTCTAGCCATCCCAGCAGGTGTGAAGTGCTATCCCTTTGAGATTTTGATTGGCATTTCTGCAATGTCTAACAATGTGGAGCATTTACATGTCTTTATTGACTTATTTCTACATCTTCTTTGGATAAATGTCCAAAATGTGTACTATTAATCCAAAGATATTTTAAACTTGATTTTGGTATTATATGTGAAAGAAAATGAAGAATAGTTATAAAAGTAAGGAACAGGGTGGCTCAGTCGTTAAGTGTCTGCCTTTGGCTCAGGTCATGACCCCAGGGTCCTGGGATGGAGCCCGTATCAGGCTCCTTGCTCAGCAGGGAGCCTGCTTCTCCCTCTGCCTCTGTCCCTTCCCACCTCCCGATAGTACTCTCTGTCTCTCTCAAATAGATAAATAAAATCTTAAAAAAAAAAGTTGTAAATCTTTGGCTGTATTAGTACATTCCTACATTATGTAAAGAATCAATGTTTAGATGGCCAATACGTCTAAAAAGAACTGGCAGGGGGGCCTGGGTGGCTCAGTCATTGAGCGTCTGCCTTTGGCTCAGGTCATGATCCCAGGATCCTGGGATCAACTTCAACTTGGATCCGGCTTCCCTGGTCAGTGGGGAATCTACTTCTCCCTCTCCTTCTGCTGCTCCTTCCTACTTGTGCTCTCTCTCTCAAATACATAAATTTAAAATTTTTTTAAATTAAAAAATAGAAAGAACCTACATACTGAGGATTGGGGTAACATGGCATTCAGAATTTTGATGTGTGAATTCTGACTTCATAATTTGCTTCTCTGGCTTTTTCTCTTAATAATGAGCTTGTTAAGATGGGATCGGGAGGGAGACAAACCATAAGTGACTCTTAATCTCACAAAACAAACAGGGGTGATGGGAGGAGGGGGGTCGGGAAAGGGGGGTGGGGTAATGGACATTGGGGAGGGTATGTGCTATGGTGAGTGCTGTGAAGTGTGTAAACCTGGCGATTCACAGACATGTACCCCTGGGGATAAAAATACTTTATATGTTTATAAAAAATTAAAAAAATTAAAAGAAATAATGAGCTTGTTAAAACATAGGCTCTTAAGCTTGTTAAAACAATGGCTTTTGAGGACCCTTTGTCCCCAGAACTTATACCCTGAAGATGGGAGAGAAAATGGGCACACGTCTTCTAAGGGACAAGTTTACAAAATTTATTGAAGGTGTTGAAAATATAGATTACTTTTGATTCAATAATTCCACTCCTAGGGGTTTATCCAAAGGAATTATAATGTACGTAAAATTATTTTTACAGAGATACTCAGGGCAGTATTAGTAATAATAATTTTTAAAAGTGGAAACCAGGGGCACCTGGGTGGCTCAGTGGGTTAAGCCTCTGCCTTCAGCTCGGGTCATGATCTCAGGGTCCTGGGATTGAGCCCCACATCCAACTCTCTGCTCGGCAGGAGCCTGCTTCCCCCTCTCTCTCTGCCTACCTCTCTGCCTACTTGTGATCTCTCTCTGTGTCAAATAAATAAAATATTTAAAAAAATAAAAAAATAAAAGTGGAAACCATCTACAAGTCCAACAATGAATGGATTGGCTAAATATGTTATGATACACTCATATGATGGGAATACTGTGCTGCTATTAAAAATGCTTCAGTGGCAATAAACTTAGCCACATGGAAAGATGGTCATAATAAAATATTAAGAAAAAAAGGAAGATGCAAAATAGAATGTATAGTGTAATCTCCAGTTTGCTAAAGGACTCTGCATTCATGTATGTGTATGGAAAATAGTTGAAATAGTTGAAAAAGGTACACTTATCTGAATCTCAGCAGTGGGTAGAATTGCACCTGCTATTTGCTTTTTCCATATCTGTATTTTTGCTTCTTTGTGTTTTCTGATTTTCCAACGATCAACTTTAATTACTATATTAAGACAAGTTGTGGGGCACCTGGGTGGCTCAGTCAGTTACACATCTGCCTTTGGCTGAGGTCATGATCCTAGGGTCCTGGGATGGAGCCCAGCATCTGCATCAGGCTCTCTGCTCAGCGGGGAGCCTGCTTCTCCCTCTGCCCCCCCACCTCGTGTATACACACTCTCTCAAATAAATAAATAAAATCTTAAAAAAAAAAGACAAGTTTTAGAAGAATGGAATCAATCTATTATTAATTAAAATATATGTTATAATCAGAGCCTAATAGATATCACTAAAGTAGAGAATTTCTTATAGGTACTTAGAATTGAAATCACTGTGAACATGCTTAAAATGATCATATTTGGAGTTAATGGAAGAAAAATATATCATTGACTAATAACCAAAGTAAGTTGTTTTATAGACATTATTTTTTGGGGGGTCTAGGGGATTTAGATTTGGGGCTGCATGTTCTCAGTCTGGCTTCTGGGAAGGTGGTTATTAAGGATAAAGGAGCAGCCCAGGCTAAGGGGACAGATGAAACAGGTTCAAAGCCTGGCTTGACCTTGAGTACATCATTCAACTTCTTGGCCTCGATTTCCTCCCCAGGAAAACGGGAATCATAATGCTTGTGTTATAAGGCAAGTTTTCAAAGAAAGTTCAAGAAATAGTCTTTGTCATATTTATAGAGTCATCCTTAGCAGGTTAAAGGTTATCAACTTGCCTGTGCTTAACCATACCCTGGGTGGGAGCCCCCTGCTTTGTAAGCAGCTGGTTGTGCAAATACCCTTCCTATTTGCTTCTAGGACTTGGATCCCACACTCAGCGTGCACAGATAAGCGAGCAGTTGTAACCATTTGAATTTGCTGGCATCCTCCTTGGACGTGTGGCCCTAGGAATTTATGTGAGAAAGGACTCATCTGTTGCACATGACTATCCTGGCACATGCCTGTTCGTTCAAATTTAGTAACCGACCATATTTTTCAGAACTGTGGCATTTCTGAAGGCACTGCCCACCGGTATTTTGGAGGTGAGAACACTCAGGTCAGAGAGATGAGATGATATGGGCAAGGTGCCACAGGGAACACAGTGTCATGGTTTCCAAGCACTGGTTCAAAATACAGATGTCTGGTCCCACCCCAATTTTCCTCGCTTGGGCTCTTCTCTAGTGACCACGCTGGGCAGCCAGTGTGTGGCAGGCTGCTTAAACACTATCCTGGCGGGCGTTGTCTCCTGGGGCTACAAAGGAGTCAGTGGCTTCTCTGCGTGCTCAGGGTCAGCCCTTTAGAACGAAC
The DNA here is from genome assembly GCA_004024625.1 of Mellivora capensis. Lineage (NCBI taxonomy): Eukaryota > Metazoa > Chordata > Mammalia > Carnivora > Mustelidae > Mellivora > Mellivora capensis. The sequence goes on along the minus strand of PISX010028521.1, from coordinate 1,159 downwards.
AGAGGTCAGTTCACTCCATCCTGTTGCACGGCCACAGGTTTAAAAAAAAAAAAAAAAAAGCAAACAAATGTGTTTCTAATGGGGTGACAACGCCTTGCTCTTACTGGGCTGGCGGTGGGAACGTGTTGTCATCTGTTTATGAGAGCCTCACATAATCTCTGTGGACAGGCACCCAGCCAGAGATGCATCAGTTTCAAACCTATCATTTCCTTTCAATGTCACAGGTTTGTTCTCTCACACTCCAGTGGGGCCGTGGGTGACAAGGAGGCCGTCACCTTGCTGATCTCACAGGGTCATGTCAAGACTGAATGAGAGAATGTGTGTGGAAAACGTTGTCAATGTAAGGAAACATGTGGACTTCATGAGTAGGACAAGATGGCGTCAGAATTAAAGGGAAGGCAGATTTCCTCTGTGCCAAAGGGGAGCGGGTATTAAAATAAACAAGACGGAGGAGCGGCAGTACTGTCTCCCATCTGAGCTGTGTAGTGTGGACCTGGGGACATTCAGAGGTGGAGAGATCACCCAGAGTCTGTGGGAGACTATGGGCAGGAAAGGGGTTATAGGTGAGAACCAAGGCTTATGGCCCAGAGTGGAAACGGTACCGCCACCTCTCCTACCTTGGCTCTCTTGAGAAAGAGCCCAACTGAGCAACGACACGATACAGATTCTGGAGGACTGACCAGCTCAGTGGAGTAGGATTCAAGCTCCCAGCTTGCTCCCCACGCTCTCAGTTGCAACAGCTAATGCTGATGGAGTGCTCACCTTGGGATAGATGCCGTGCCAGGGTTTTTCCATATAACGATCCTCACAAAATCCTAGCAGGTGAATGTTATCTCCATTTCATAGATGGTAAATTGAGGCTCACAAAGGTGTAGGCTGTGGAGCCAGAGAATGTCAGAGCTGCAATTGAAACCTCGTCTGAATCCAGCAAAACTCAACCTCACTACCACAAGCCCCAGCCACCCCCAGATATTTGCTATCCATGACTAAATCATGTATTTTCACACACTGGTTCCTCTGTGGGAAAGGCCCTTTTTCTGGTCTCCTCCAGCTGCCAAACTCCTATTCATCCTACATGGCCCAATGCATGTGTCTTCTCATCACATCCTAAGAGTTCAGTTGGGCAGTGATCCATATAATAAAATTTGGTACAGAAAGT
>PISX010028520.1:0-20995 GCA_004024625.1 Mellivora capensis | reverse complement strand
ATGTTAAGCACATTGTGTGGCTTAACTACCTGGCAAATAATACTACCTGGCAAATAATCAGCACCATGGAAATCATAGATAGCATTCTTCTAATAGTATTTCTATGTATTTATTGTTGGAAGATTTTTCAAAATTTTGAGTCTAGTATATTATTTGGTACAGCGCATGTTTATATATTTCACAGTACCTAGGAGAAATAATTTTTGTATCAGGGCACCTGGGTAGCTCAGTCAGTCAGGCATCCAACTCTAGATTTCTGCTCAGGTCATGATCTTGGCGTTGTGGGACTGAGTCCCTCATCTGGCTCTGTGCTCAGAGCAGAATCTACTTATCCCTCTCCCGCTCTGCTCCTCTCCCCCACCAAAAATAAATAATAAAAAATAAATAAAATCTTAACCAAAAAAAAAAGATTTTTTGCATTAAATATGTTTGTTTGGGTTGGTGATTTACCACTGCACTGTGTTTGTATAACTGTATCTCCCTGAAGCCACATAAAGAACATTTATGGATCTTAGGAAAATGTGCTATACATTTATAAATACATAAAGTTTTGTGTAAGCTATGATTCAGCAGTTTTAAGCCTAAAATCAGCAAATGGATCTGGGTCACCAGTCCTTCCTTACTATAAAAAAAATCTTTTTTTATAGCACAGGGACGCCTGGGTGGCTCAGTTGGTTGGGCGGCTGCCTTCGGCTCAGGTCATGATCCCAGCGTCCTGGGATCGAGTCCCACATTGGGCTCCTTGCTCGGCAGGGAGCCTGCTTCTCCCTCTACCTCTGACTGCCACTCTGTCTGCCTGTGCTTGCTCTCTCTCCCTCTCTCTCTGACAAATAAATTCAAAAAAAATTAAAAAAAAAACCCACAAAATTGCTTAATTTTAAATGTCATGAGAAATTTCATTTTTATTGATTAAAAACATGACTTTTTACAAACATACATTAAAATATTTGGATACTTGAAATATATTTGTGTGTGACCTCATATGCTTGATATAAAAGCTTCTAAGTTCAAAGCAGTACACACTTGCTAATAATTACCAAGATTTTGATCTTACTGTACTTTTCAAAATAATTTCTTCCCAACTAAACCTATAAAAGATGACAACAATACACTAAATAAAAGCAATCTGGCAGCCAAACCAGTGTATATTTAAGCTATAAAGTTTTTTTAGTTTAAATAATTCTTAGAATTCTTTCAAAAAGCATACTGAAGCATATCTTAAATACGTAAGAAATTTTTTTCTCCTTTTACTCCTCCCCACAAAAATCCTAGTGAAATGGGTAATGGGTGTGCAAGGTGCTCTGAACATAGGCTATGCAGAAGGCTTGGTCTGCTATATTTCCTTTGAGTAAAGCAGTAAGGATAGAAACATGTGGACAGCGGCCCATATAAATGCAACTTTGTGGAACTTGTTATGTAGGAATATATTCTTTATATAACTTTTAAAGAACTTTTCCTGGCCAAAAAAATGAATCATGCTCATTATAGAATAGTTCAGATATAAAAGTATGGAAAAGAAAATAAAGACACCTGTAATCCTACCACATAGAGGTACCTCCTGGCAATATTCTGGTGTGTTTCTCTTTTTTCCTAAGCATACAAAAATATAAACATATAAAATGATTATATTCACAGACTGTACCCCTGGGGCTAATAATACATTATATGTTAATTTAAAAAAATGATATTATTTATAGAATTTGATATCCTGCTTTTTTCACTGGATAAAATGGTGGTGAGTTGCTTACCTTTCCATTTATATGTTCTTTAAAATAATTCATTATTTTAATGGCCAACAGAAACTTTCATTTAATGGATATACCATTATGTAAAATAAAGAATAGTATTTCCAATTTTATAGCTTTTAAAGTTTTATATAAACAAACTTTAATTTTATATAAAATTTTAAAAGCTATAGAATTATAAATATATACCACATTTTTGACAACTGATGCCTCCCAGCACAAAATAACTGGTACATGGTCTCTTTGTGTTTTCATAACTCCTCAAAGGCTGGGAAAAGCCAAAAAAGCTAGACATTGCACAAGGATACCGTACTCTGAACATTTCAGGTCATATTCCAAGGGTCCACAGTCTATACCATCACACATGGATAACTGAAGGTCTGCTTGTAAAGTCCACGTGCCGAACTCCTACAAGCTGTAAAACAGAGTTGATGGGTTTGTGATCCAACCTATTTTTATCACGGTGTATAAAATGGATGTTGTTACCTAGGAGAGAATAAAAGGCAATGGTTGGCATACAGTATTATTCATTAGATTTATTGCTTATTAGAACCAGGAATCTTTTCAACTTTTAATTAGTCTAAAGGGAAAAATTAATTGCCTGGAGTTCATAATATTCTCTATATAATGCCCTAATAATTTTTAATTAAGGTAATAAAGCATGACAAGAATTATGGTTAAATAAAAGTGATACTTAATGTTTTGTGAGATCCAAGGGGAAAGATTCTTAAATTATAACCTCTGTTAGGTTTTATTAGATGTAATTAAATAAAATGTCCTGTCAAACAGACAGGCAGAATATGGAACTAGCATAAATATCAAAGCTGGAAAATCACATCTGTTTCTTAAATGTAATAATGGAATAAATCACTTGCTTCAAAAAAAAATTCACTGCCAAACACTGATTTAATAGCCTATCTGCATTATAACCATAGACCAAAAGAGGCTGAAAAATCAGGGCATTGAGACAGTCAGTTATAATGCACTTAGACATTCACAATCTTTTTATCTGCTCAAATTGAAAGGTCATAATTTATAGGTCTAGGGTCTTTTTTACTTTGATTCAAGACCAGAATTTTAACTTAAAAGATACGATTAAATATTATAAGAGGCATGTTTTTGGGTGCTGGATGGCTCAGTCAGTTAAGCATCTGCCTTTGGCTCAGGTCATGATCCCAGGGTCCTGGGGGATTGAGCACCACATCTGGCTCCATGCTCTGCAGGGAGCCTGCTTCTCCCTCTGCCTGCCGCTCACCCTGCTTGTGCTCTCTCTCTGTCAAATAAATAAATAAAATCTTAATAAAAAAAAAAGAGGCATGTTTTCTGCATTGTACTTACATGCTGTCTACAGTAATCACTGTAGATTTAATATCATAAATTGGCTTATTATCAAATAAGGCAAAATGAAATACAGGTTTAACCATGAAAGGTTTCTGTAAATAAGTACACCCAGCTCTCTCCTTAGAGAAGCTACATTTCCTCCAGCAGGTAGTATAAAATATTCTCCTTATTGAGTATGTTCTCAACTTGGCACACAAATGATGTTCTCTGTGTGCTTGTCACTCTTACACACCTTAACATGTAGTCAAATGATGCTGAGACATGGAGATTAGGGACTCAAAACCAGTCTGAAGATGGAAACAAGCCATCCAAAAATATGGCTCAAGGTCATTCAGGGCTAATCCAGAGGACTCATTCTCATAAAACAGGGCTTGTCTTTTTTCTTTCTGGTTTAACTGGTATAAATTCACAAGAGAGGGAAAGAGAGATTAAATTACAGGTTTTAGCTAGCTAAAGTGCTCCAGCTGCAGAAAGCCAAAAAGCCACAATGCTTGGTCAAAAGCCTTCTAAAGACTTTTAGACATGTGGAGTTCATTAAAGTAAATGTTAATTTTATAACTCTTAGAAGCTATGCTCGCTTATGTGGACAATTTTAAAGAGGAAGACGAACCAAGAAAATCAATTTACAACTTTGTGATTTACACTGTTATATGTGAGTGCCTGTCCCTGACTGTAACACTTGACCATGGTAGAGATCCAACACTCAACCATTTAGCAGTGTGGAGCCAAAGAAATTTCAGGTGGTCCAAACTGATCAATAAAGCTATTAAAACTACGTTGCTTATAGCAATTGTTCCTGAATGAGTTGTCCCTGAAGCTGACTTGCTTTCTGACACTGAGTAAGTCTTCTAGCCTTGTTAGATGTAAGTAACTGGACTGATTCTTCTGTTGAGGAAAAAAAAAGGAAATAAAAGGGGTGATGGTTTGTTCTATATAGAAATGTTCACTTCTGTGAACTTTCTTTAAAAATTTATTTTAGAGAGAGAGCATGTGAATGTGGGGGTGGGGGAAGGGAAAGAACGAGAGAAGATCTCAAGCAAACTCCCTGCTGAGTGCAGCCCACACACGGCTCAATCCCAGGACCCTGAGATTATGACCTGCACTGAAATCAAGTATCTGGCAACAAGCGGCTGACCCACGCAGGCGCCCCTCTTCCATGAACTTTTTAAAGAGTTTTATTGACACATACACTTCACCCAACCACCACTGACTTTTCCATCCCAAATACCTGAAATCACTCAGGCACAGAGCAATGGGCACATTATATCCAGTAAACAGGCACCAAAATACACAGAAGCCTTAGCAAACAAAGGTAACCCCTACAAGCACAGAATCGTGACTGTTACAACGCCAAATTGCCATTTTTACATGGAATCTGTTTCATGAAGAAACTGTGTGGCCTCCTAGCTTCTAAAAAGCACAAAAAGTGTGCCACTGGACCCAGGCTTTGATGTTTACCTGGACCTAAGATGAGGGTTCCACCTTGCTGAGCAGGGTCTCCTTGAAAATCAAAAAGAGGGCCAGTCACTGCCCTCCACAGACTCCGAATGCTTCCTGAGAGTATATTCGATTTTATGTGGGGGCTGTTTCCTGAAATATTGAGAACTGTCTTTAGATATTATCATTTTATATTCAATTAGATATCAGAAGATAATGTAGTGCTTCTATAAAACATTCTTTTTTTTTTTTTAAGTAGACACAGAACATACACTGGTTTTGGGTGTATAATGTGGTGATGCCCCAGCTCTGCACTTGGGCGAGGCTCACTACAAGCATAGCTGCCACCTGTCACCATACGATGCTCTTACAATAACACGGACCACATTCCCTATACTGTACCTGTCATCTCTATGACCTAATCATTCCATAACTGGAAGCCTGTACCTCCCACCCCCCTTTACCCATTTTTGCCTATTCCCCTTGAAATAGTTTCTTTCTTGTGTTACCTTGTACTAACTTGTCTTCTTTTCTCCCTTCAAAGAGCGGTTTCTCGGCCTTTCACAACTGACATTTTGGACCACAGAAGTCTTCAGCCAGTGCACTGCAGGGTGGTGAGCAGCATCACTGTCCTGCATACCCACCAGATGCCACAGTAGCTTCACCAAGTTGTCACAAACCAAAAAGGTCTCCAGACAACACCAAATGTACCCTACTAGAAAGTCACTTTAAAGTGATGATATACCCCAATCATCTGCCACAGAAAAATGTCCGCTACAGACTTCTCAAACTGATAGTGCTTTCCCACACCTTTTTTTTTTAAAAGATCTTATTTATTTATTCATGAGAGAAAGAGAGAGAGAGGCAGAGGCTGAGGGACAAGCAGTCTCCCCGCAGAGCAAGAAGCCCAATGTGGGACTCAATCCCAGAACTCTGGGATCATGACCCTAGCTGAAGGCAGAGGCCCAAGTGACCCACCCAGGTGACCCATCTTTTCTTTCTTTCTTTCTTTCTTTTTTTTTTTTTTTTTTTTAAGATTTTTAAGTCCACTCCATTACCAACATGGGGCTCGAACTCACAACCCCAAGATCCAAAGTCACATGCTGTACTGAGTTAGCCAGGTGCCCTTAATGCTTTCCCTTTTAATACATCATTTATCCTGTTTAATCTCTCACCTCCTAATAGGTAACTATTAGTTTCAACTATTTCAAGAGCCACTGCAGCACAGACTAATATATGCTCATCAAAACCCATTTCCTCTTTCTGGGCCCACAGCTAACCTATATTTCCAGTCTTCCCGGCAGTTTGTTATGGCCATGTACTATGTTCGAACACATGAGTAAAACGATACAGGCCACTCTCAGGCCTGCTCCTTATGACCTCCATGTTCCTTCTACATTCTTGGAAGCCCTGGGCTGAAAATGACAGAGCAACAAGATGAAAAGGGCCTGGGTCCTTCCCCCTGTGTCCCTGCCTGGACTGCTACTCGGAGGAAAGGCATCTGAATAGATACACCCATCTTGAACAGAAAAGAACTAATCTCTATCATGCCGTGCCACTGAGACTTTGGGAGTTGTCTGTGACAACGGCTACTCCAGCTGCCTGTCCATCTTCCTCAGCTGTCAGTTTTTCCACCTTCTTTCCCACAGTGACTAATACTTCACTTCCGCTCCCTCTGAGCAAAGGGACCCACTCTCTTTACCCTTCTTGTAACTTATCTTTCTCCTATCCCTGCCTTTTATGTCTTGCTTTCGGCTTTTTGTTTTGATGGTTTTGGGGCCTTTGACCTGCCTGAATCCTTAGTATTTCCAGATACCTATCATTTCCCTTCCTCTCTTCTATTTTTGTCATGTTTCTATCATGATGGACATTTATCTGCCCAAGAAACAAATACAGGCCTGTTACCTTAGAGACATGAGTAAAAAACTAAATTTTACTGTTTTCTAAGATTCTGTGTTTAAAACAAATATTCAGAAATCCAAACTCTCTCTTCATATCCAAAGAAGAGGTCATTTAATATTTCTAAAATTTTAGAAATTCAATTGGAGATTCCATGACCTAGAATTTAACAATCTTTGCTTCAAACACAATCTAATTTTGCCCATTTGAATTTAGTTCTTATTTCTATAACTCCCGTTTTTCAGTCTTCTACAAACACATTACTCCCTGGCATTTATGGGCTTTATTTTCTTATTCTTTGTTTTTATAAAATGTCCACTAATTTAAAATTATTATTATATTTTATAGAGTCTTAATTTTCAAGTGGGACTATTCTGAGACTGATTCTGAAATTTCTGTCTTTCAGAGAGGAACTTTTATTTTTTTTTTTTTAAGATTATTTATTTATTTATTTATTTGACAGATCATAAGTAGGCAGAGAGGCAGGCAGAGGGAGAGGGAGAAGCAGGATCCCCGTTGAGCAGAGAGCCCGATGCGGGGCTCAATCCCAGAACCCTGAGATCACGACCGGAGCTGAAGGCAGAGGATTTAACCCACTGAGCCACCCAGGTGCCCCAGAGAGAAACTTTTTTATTTATTTATTTATTTTTTAAAGATTTTATTTATTTATTTGACAGACAGAGATTACAAGTAAGCAAGAGAGGCAGGCAGGGAGAGAGAGGAGGAAGCAGGCTCTCTGCAGAGCAGTCCAGAAAGGCAGAGGCTTTAACCCACTGAGCCACCCAGGCACCCCCCAGAGAGAAACTTTTAAAAGATGATTTTATGAGAGAATAATATTTTCTGGTTGGAAATACAGCCCTTAAACACAGGTCACAGGAGTTTAAAAGATTTGACTATTCCATCTCTAATAATTATAAGCATATATTTTGTTTAGAATTCAACTGTTTTCTTTGCAATTCTGTATTTTTATTGCACCGATGAACTGTGAAGTGTTACTAAGGTGAAACTCACAGTTTAGATCTAAAGTGCTAAATGATAAACAACTTGCACATGCTGGGACTGTTACAACACAGAAACCATCTACCATTAAGTAAGGTTCACAAAGTATACATTGCAATTTCCTATACCAGGAAGAGAAAGAAAAGAGCACACTCGGTGTGTTTATGCTAGCTCATTAGTTTTAATAAAGTTTAGGCTGCTTTCCTTAAAAACATCAGTAAAGGGATCATGTCAACTCTATGTCATGAATAGCTCCCTGACCCATCCCCTTCTCTCCCATCTCTGCTGACATTTCTTTCTAGCCTATTACTACAACCTACTACAATCGTATCACTAGCTCTGGTTTGGTGAGTTCCAATTACTCATCCACTCTGGACACAGGGTTATCATTTCACCACTTCAAATGCTTGTATGACATCCCCACTCCTCCAGAACAACTTCAAATTCCTTGGCATGTCACCCCAGACTCTGCCTGAATTAGCCACAACTTGTTAAAAATACAAAGGCCATTTTCCTAACTTCCATACCATGGGGTAAGCATGGCAATATCTTCTAAAACCTTGTTGATTACACACACATGTACTCTCAATCTTTGTGAAAATGATTTTTATTTCCACAAAAATAGAATCATACCTAAAACACTGTTCTGCAACTTGCTTTTTTCACGCATTTAGTACTTCACAAATAGACTTCTATGTCATTACACCCAGGAAATAAATCTTTGAGAGCTTGGTGTATCCTGGCCCACTTACCAGAATTATAAAAAGCAGCCTGATTTATGAATTTACCATTTGTTTCCCTATGCATACATACAGAAATGTGCAAATGCACCATCAGCGTTTTCTGATGAGATGTGTCATGTCTTACCTGAGGAGGCAATTTCTTCACCTCTTTTCATTCCCAATTTTTTATAAATTTCTCTCTCAGGGTCAACATAGATTTCATGAGAATACCCAGTCAGTTTGCAGAAAGGCTAAAAAAAAGGTATTTGGAATTTGTTTAAGTAAAAATGAGAGAAAAGTAATGATAACCTACCTTTATTTTAGCAAATTTAACCTACACTTAGTGGTTCAAATAAAATAATCTTTATGTCTGAAACAGATTTGTTAGTTTCTCAATTTCTGATATATTTACCTCGATATGATGATAGGATGACTGTCCAATCACTATTAGAGTGACATCTGCTTCCTTCAGGAGAGGAAAGGACAAGTACATATTACCAGAAATTACATATGTTTTTTTTCTTTAATTTCTTTTCAGTGTAACAGAATTCATAGTTTTTGTGCCACACCCAGTGCTCCATGCAATGCGTGCCCTCCACAATACCCACCACCTGGCTCCCCCAACCTCCCCCCGCCCCCTTCAAAACCCCTCAGGTTGTTTTTCAGAGTCCATAGTCTCTCATGGTTCGTCTCCCCCTCCAATTTCCCTCAACTCCCTTCTCCTCTCCATCTCCCCATGTCCTCCATGTTATTTGTTACGCTCCACAAATAAGTGAAACCCTATGATAATTGACTCTCTCTGCTTGACTTAGAAATTACATATGTTTTATAACACCCCCCCCCGCCCCCCCGTCCAACTCTTTTGCTCCATTCTAATGCCACCTACAGGCTTATAGAAGAATGGAATAAACAGCAAAATTGTGTGAGTCAAAGCAAAGCAATGTATGCTAAAATGTTCAGTTAATTCAGTCAATCTCTTGCTAAGAACTTCAAAATAATATACTCAATAATTCTCAAAAAAAAATCTATGCTCCCCCAAAGGCATATACTAAACAAGAATAAAAATTATTGAAGTAGGGCTAATCAGACAGTTTTATTTTTTCACATCCCTATTCATAACACCCAATGAAAACAGATCTTAGTTTTACAAAGGTTGTCCAATTGCTTCACTGAAAAGCTCACCTGGGGACAAATGTATATGTGCCTGACAAAGAACATATGTATGTGGTTGTCACAGGAACGTGGGAGGCTCATCCTAACAAATACAAATTTCAACCCTTAAGCTATATTTGTATTTTCCTATAATGAACTATTTGGAGTGTTCTTACTTAAAAAATAAGGGAAATAAAATAATTTCTAGCGTTTGTGCTTCTGGTCATTATCAACATTTGCCAACAGGTTACTAACAACGAAATTATTACAGTTAGTATATTTATAATCAGGCAGTAGCGAATAAAGCAGGACAGAAATAGATCTCTAACGTCTCCCTCTTTTTTTGAAAGCGCTGGAGAGATGTTCGGGAAGGTGATAATCTGGACTTGCAAAGGGGTCTGTTCTGGAGAGGTGGTGTCCTCTACACCTCACCCTCACCCCGCTTCTTAGAAATGACAGGTGACTTTGACAAGGTCGCCCTGAAGCAGGGTACGCTGCTGCTCAGTCTCAGGAAACTTACTTGTAAAAAACTCTTGGGGATTTTGGCCAAATCTTCTACGTATTCCTTGCAAATGTAACACAGGAAATGCTGAAATCCCAAAACGGCAAAAAGGACAAGTTAGCAACTAATACCCTCAGGATTCAGAAAAGACCAAGTACTTCGTTACGCATGACGCTAATTAACGCTACTCACAGCGGGTAGAAAAGGGCACAAAGGGCGCCCGAGAGGCGTTAATACCCGGCCACACCCACTCCCCTAGGCCTCCTCGTTTGCTGGGAAAAGGGACTTGGCTTGGCGGGCTGGTTTTCCATTCTAATGAAGGAAGCGAGAGGAGCGGTTCGCATTCCGGAAGCCTCTAGTGCACGGCAACGGGAAGGGCCAGGGCCCAGCGGGACCGCGCTCTCGGGCCTTGAACCTCTCGAAGGACCCGATGTCCCCTCACCCGAAGCTGTAGAAGCAACCTCCATCCCAGCCTGCCGGCCAAGTCCCTACTCCGGGCCGCCCCGTTGTCTGCGCTCACCCTCACGAAGACTACGACAGCCCGACGCTCCCGAAACAGCGCGCCGAAAGGCACCTGCCTCCCGGCTGCGTCCAGCACGGGCAGCTCGGCCACCGCTGCGGCCAGGGGCTGCCCGCGCTCGGGGCCGCTCGGGACTGTGGCGGGAACGGCGCGACCGCTGACCTGCCGCGTGACTGGGGCAAAGGCGGGGTCGGCCTCTGCGCCCTGCATCTGCCCGCCCGGGTCCGCGCCCACCGTGCCCAAAGCGGACAGCGTAGGTTAGGAGAGCCGAGTCGCGGCCGAGCAGGGCTAAGGGCTGGGCAATCCGGGAGGAGCACTGGGCGCAAGGCGGGGCGGAGCGGAGGGCGGAGCGGGGGGGTGATGCAAGGGACGGGGCTACGTGGGGTCCTCAGACAAGCTTCCTCGCGGCGGGGCGGGACGCAACCCGAGAGAGGCGGAGCAGAATGCGGGGTGGGGCGGGGCCCCGCCTAGGAGGGGCGGGACGGAGCGCAGGGCGGAGCACAAGGGACGTTGCCTCGCTGGGTTTGATGCAGCTGGGGCGCGCGGTCCTGCGTGCTGGCAGTCGGGGCAGTGCGGGGGCCGGACGGGACACGTCCAGCTGCGCAGAGGTTGGGTGTGCTCAGAACAACCAAGTCAGTGAGCCAGCAGATTTGTTGTATTTTCTTCTATTCCGTTTTTAACCCATCCCCTCCTTAGGCCTGGTGTTTTGTTTTGTTTGAGGTAACGTTGATGTACATCTTACGTGTGGAATTAACTTTTATTTATTTATTTTTATTTTATTTATTTATTTTTAATCTTAAAAAAAAAAAAGAAAGAAATAACAAGTAGAAATTAAAAAAAAAAGGGGACTCCTGGGTGGCTCAGTTGGTTAAGCGGCTGCCTTCAGCTCAGGTCATGATCCCAGCGTCCTGGGATCGAGTCCCACATTGGGCTCCTTGCTCGGCAGGGAGCCTGCTTCTCCCTCTGCCTCTGCCTGCCACTCTGTCTGCCTGTGCTCGCTCTCTCTCTCTCCCCCTCTCTCTGACAAATAAATAAATTAAAAAAAAATACATGTCTCTTGACTTACGTTTATGCATTGCTGTTGAGTATATGCCCAAGAGAATAATGAATGGGTCACTGGATGTGCATTTTTTTTTACCTTGATTAAGCAAGGAGTTTTTATTTTTCATTTTATTTTTTAGTTTTTAATTTTAATTCTAGTAGTTAGATTAGTTTCAGGTGTACGTATCATGTGACATTTTAAAACATGCCCCCAAATAGGAAGAATTGTACAGTGAGCACTCCGGTATTGACCATTTAGTTTCTACTGATAATTTTTACTCTGTCATTTTTCGATGCATTTCTCCACAGTTGAGTGAGTTTTTCCTGATTGTCCACCTCTGTTATTCACATCCCAAGAAAATAGGGGACATTTTCATCACTGGAGAAAACTCCTTTAGTTCCACTCTGTGTGTGTTTGAGAGAGAGAGAGAGAGACTTAAATATTTTTGTATTAAGCCTTAGAACAAGGTAGGAATGCAGCAGTTTGTGAAGTATCACAGACAACAAGAAGCTAAGATGCATAATTTCAACCTCTTTGGGCAAGACAATGAAATTTTTTATTAATTTTTGTATTTGAGTGTTATATTGGCACACAATATTACATTCGTTTCAGGTATACAACATAGTGATTCAACACATTTATACATGCTGTGTTCACCACAAGTGTAGCTACCATCTGTCACCCTACTACACTATTATAATATCATTGACTGTATTCCTTATGCTGTGCCTTTTATTTTTATTTCTGTGACTTATTCATTTCATAGCTGGAGACCTGTATCTCCCACTCCCCTTCACCCATTTTGCTAATGTACTCCCTACCCCCTCTGGAAACCATGAGTTTATTCTCTGTGTTTATAGGTCTGGTTCCGCTTTTTTATTTGCCCAATTATTTTATTTTTTTAGATTCCACATATGAATAAAATCATATGATATTTTTCTTAGTATGACTTGTTTCATTTAGCATAATACTCTTTATGTGTTTTCATAAATGGCATGATCTCCTTTTTTATGGCTGCATAATATTTGTGTGTGTGTGTGTGTGTGTGTGTGTGTACCTCATCTTTCCTCATCCACTTGCCTATTGATGAACTCTAAGGTTACTTCCAACCTCAGTTCCACTTCTATTTTTTTAAAGATTTATTTATTTATATTAGAAAAGGGGGGAGGGGCAGAGGGAGAGAGAATCTCAGGCAGACTCTCTGCTGAGCATGGACCACCCCGTGCCCCAATGCAGGGCTCAATCTCATAAACCTGAGATCATGACCTGCGCTGAAGTCAAGAGTTGGATGCTTAACAATTCCATTTTTCAAGAGTCAGTATAATAAAGCTATTATGGGGCACCTGGGTGGCTTAGTCAGTTGACCCTATGACTCTTGATCTCAGCTCAGGTCTTGATCGCAGGGTCGTGAGGCCATGCCCCACGTCGGGCTCCATGCTGGGTGTGGAGCCTACTTAAAATATATAAATAAACCTATTTTATAAATGTACTAGAGTGTTTCAAGAGTCCACACCCCTCCATTTTTAAAAATATTTTATTTATTCATTTCAGAGAGAGAGAGAGAGAGAGAGACCAAGAGAGAGAGCATGAGCAGGGTAGAGGGGGCAGGGGGTAGAGAGAGCAGACTTTCCACTGAGCACGGAGCCCGATGCCGCCCAATCCCAGAACTCTGGGATCATGACCTGAGTGGAAGGCAGATGCTTAACCAACTGAGCCTCCTAGGTGCCCCTCCCCCATATGTTTTTTTTTAAAGATTTTATTTATTTATTTGACAGAGATCACAAGTGGCAGAGAGGCAGGCGGGGGGGCGGGGAGCAGGCTCCCTGCTGAGCAGAGAGCCAGATGCAGGGCTCGATCCCAGGACCCTAAGACCATGACCTGAGCCAAGGGCGGATGCTTACCCCATTGAGGCACCCAGGCACCCCTCCCCCAGATTTTTTAATGAAGCTATTTGCCAGACTCCTTAAGAGAGATAAATGACCTGTGTGTGTCAAAGGTGGCCTGGGAGGGACAATGGAGTTTTGTAGAAGTCTCTACCAGTGTGAAAATGGGTAAAGGACACCTCATTTAAAATGAAGTCCAGAAGCCCGAAAGGGAAAGCTTTCCTGCTGGTACCATTCCTTGAAGCCCGTATAACCTGCAGGAAGAAGGACGATAAAAATTACCTTGACAGGAGAGGACACTTTTCACAGAGGAGTTTATCTCCAGCTTTTAAGACAAAGGAAGATCCCTCTCTGCCCTTCCAATGTGCTAACCCCGGCTCGCAGCCAATGACATACCCCAAAGGCTTCTCCAGTGAACTTTTGTTCAAAACAAACCTCCCCAATTTTCCCTAAAACCTGATAAAAGCTGAACTTCCCTTTGTTTCTTTAGACTTGCCTGTGGTTTCCCATAATTTGTCCCAAATTGCAATTCCTCTGCTGTTGCCAAGTAAACTCGTTTTGCTGGTAAAACAACTGGTGGTTTTATTTTTGAGGTTGATGCCAGGTAGTCTTTTAGGCAGGCTTCTGGTTCCATCTTAATTTCTCCTAAGGCAGGCTGCAGGCAGGCACAGGGGAAATCAGGAATTTGTGCAGCCTATAGGAGATCTAGCTGGCTCTGGACTTGGAGGTTAATCTTGTACTGGGTTTTTCTTGGGTGGTGACCGGGGGTCCAGAACTCCTAGGGCAGGGCCCCGTAACAGTCTTCATCTTTATAAGTTCACCCACCTTTGTACCTGGATTTGCAGTTCAGAAAATATGATCCTCTTTGTATTTGTCTAGTTGAAGCCTTTAGAGCCACCCACATCCAGGGCAGAGTGCTGGGGAAGTACATGTGACTCACGTCTGCCACGAAATGCACACGAAGGTATATACATTATTGGACACATATTTAAGTGCTCTCCGTTTGAGAAGCCCTATGGTGGGTTCAAACATTTGAACCCAGAGATGTGTTACTAAATCAAGATATGGGTGTTGGGGTACCACAGTGCCCTTACGGGATAGCTACAGCAAGATATTTTAAATATTTGAGGGAACAGGTCATCTGTCTGACATTTTATTGGTGAGCAGAGATAATTCAAGATTTGACATTTCTTTCTCCTACATATCATTGCCAAGCCGGGTTTTCAACAGTTGCAATAAAAAGCTAGAACTACACAAAAATCACTGTGGGACAGGAAATGAGGGGTGCTGTCCAACCCGATTTCAAGGCTTGAGAAGTTGTGTCGTGCCCCTCAGGCACACAAGTCCTAGAGTAAAATAAAAATATGACATTTTCTTTTAATTTATAGGTATATTTTCAGAAAACTATGACGTTGTTCAGATATAAATACTCATAGACCTAACTTCTGAACAAAGGGAGATGGGAATTTCTTTGGGCCTAAGGGTGCTGTGAATGGAGAATGTTAGGGAAGTTCTAAGTGAGGTAGTACGCTCCTTCCCTTGTGCAGCCCTGTGCTGTCTTCCCAGACTGGTAGGAGGCCTGCCACATGCTGGGCCTCTGTGAAGAGTGTCTGATTGGGCGAGGAATGGTGATGCTGGGACAGCGCTCACCAGCCAGCCTGGATCCCATATGAACGGGAGCAGGGCAGTGGGAGTGCTTCACTGGACAGCGGTGGCCACTTGTTGAAACAGGCAGGACAGAGCTCAGAAGACACGTCTGACTGCAGGCTGGCCAGCCCACAGAAGCCCGTTGACCTAACACCCAGACAGTTCTATTCCCATTCAGATTATTCCAGAGACGAGCCTCACTCGACTGTAGAATTTCAGATATCCTTGTCTTTGTTTCTAACCACTGACTCTGAGTACAGTTTTCCCAGTGGTCTCCCAACAGCTAGTCAAAACTCTCCAGAACTGTCTGGTTGAACTCAGGGGTCTGTTAATAATTCATTAGCTACTATTCTAGCCCAGCTGGAGAGCACTGTCCTGCTACCTTCTGGTTCTTTGGTACACTGCACACTTTATTTTTAAGCATTTGTTACAATTTGTTTCTTGTCCATTTTTTAAAAGATTTTACTTATTTATTTGTCAGAGACAGAGAGCACGAGTGCCCAAGTAGGGGGACTAGTAGGCAGAGGGAGAAGCAGGCTCCCCGCTGAGCAAGGAGTCCCATGTGTGACTTGATCCCAGGAGCCTGGGATCATGACCTGAGCCAAAACAGATGCTTAACTGCCTAAGCCACCCAGGCGCCCCTCTTGTCCATTTCTTTCCTTTTTTTTTTTTTTTTAAGATTGTATTTATTTATTTGACACAGAGAGAGAGACAAAGATCACAAATAGGGAGAGAGGCAGGCAGAGAGATGGGGAAGCAGGCTCCCTGCTGAGCAGAGAGCCAGATGCTGGGCTTGATCCCAGGACCCTGAGATCATGACCTGAGGGGAAGACAGAGGCTTAACCCACTGAGCCACCCAGGCACCCTCTTGTCCATTTCTTACGAAGACTATTAACTCCCTGAAAACAAAGTCCATGTCTACCCTGTTCTGTGTATCTCCAAAATCTATCGCAGAGCCTGATACATAGAAAGTACCCAATAAATATTCATGAATGGATGAACTTCTTTTTGCTTGTCCTTAAGCTTTCCCCTTGTAATTAACTTCTCCCTTTACCTATTCTCCCCTTTCCCTAGCCTCTCCTCTCCCTTCTCCCCAAACATAGCTGGCTGAGTTCTGTAACTGTACCTCGGTCTGAAAATAGTGCATTACTGGTTTATTCATCTCTGCTGCTGTCACTAATGTATCTTGGCTTCCAGAATCAAGGAATGTAGCTCCCAAGAGGTTAATTCGTCAAGAAGTAACTTAGGTAGGGGGCGCCTGGCTGGCTCAGTTGGAGGAGCCTGCAACTCTTGATTTTGGGGTCGTTGCTTTGAGCCCTATGTTGGGTGTAGAAATTACCAAAACAACAACAACAACACACACACACACACACAAGTTTAAAAAAAAAAAGAGGGACGCCTGGGTGTCTCAGCCAGTTAAGCATCTGCCTTTGGCTCAAGTCATGATCCCAGCGCCCTGGGATTGTGTCCCACATCAGGCTCCTTGGTCAGCAGAGAGCCTGCTTCTCCCTCTGTCTATTGCTCCCCCTGCTTGTTCTCCCTCTCTCTCTCTCTCTGACAAATGAATAAATAAAATCTTAAAAAAGAAAGAAAGAAAGAAAGAGAGGAAGGGAGGAGGGAGGGAAGAAGAAAGAGAGAAAGAAAGAAAGAAAGAGAAGAAGGAAAGAAAGAAAGAAAGAAAGAAAGAAAGAAAGAAGAAAGAAAGAAACAAAGAAAGAAAGAAAGAAAGAAAGAAAGAAAGAAAGAAAGAAAGAAAGAAAGAAAAAGAAAGAAAAGTAATTTAGGCTGATGGGACAAGTTGGTGCCAATACACCCCATTAGCCTTTTGAAGGGGACCTTGCCCAGAGAAAGGCAAAGGTAAAGGGGTTTATTTTGCTTCCTTTGTCTATATGCTTCTAAGAAAGAGGAAAGTACAATAAAAAGCTATCTCTGAGGGCACCTGGGTGGGTCAGTTGGTTAAACAACCAACTCTTGATTTCAACTCTTGTCATGATCTTAGGGTCATGAGATCAAGCCCCACCTTGGGCTCTGAGCTCAGAGGGGAGTCTGCTTGAGATTCTTTCCCTCTCCTTTTTCCCTCTACCTCTCCCCTGTTCACTCGCTCATACACATTCTCTCTGCCTCTCCTTAAAATAAATAAATAAAGCTTTTAAAAAAAATCTATCTCTGAAAGGCAACTTTTGGGTTTTATCATTAGCTGTTAATTCTTAGTGTGAATAGAGTGCAATATTAGCAAGGTAAATGAAATACACAGTTAATGGAGGATTTTAGAAACTGTGTAGACCCATAAAGATCAAGAATCTGACTCTGTAAGGGTACCTCACAAGTTCAAGCCCAGCTCCCTTCAGGCCTGGTCCAGTTCACTGATCTTGTGTCCAGGCTTCATTCCGGCAAGTGCTAATGGTGCTTTCAGCCTGTTCCTTCCAGTAGCTTTCTGTGAAGGCCTCCCTGTTTAGTAAGAGAAACATTCTTTCTGAGTCACATCTCCACATGGAGGTGACAATCACCAAGGGAATGTTCTGATGTTGGTTTGTAAACCATAAAATGTCCTACATTTGTAAGGCATTATTATTACTACAAATGTAGTATATGAATGAAGAATTCTAGAGGGGCACGGGCTGACTTAGTAAAGAATGTGGCTCTTGATCTTGGGGTCGTGAGTTCAAACCCCACATTGGGGATAGAGTTTACCTTTAAAAAATTAAAAATAGGGCACCTGGGTGGCTCAGTTGGCTAAATAGCTGCCTTTGGCTCAGGTCTTGACCTCAGGGTCCTGGGATAGAGCCCCATATCAGGCTCCCTGCTCTGTGAGTTGTCTGCTTCTCCCTCTGCCTCTGCTGCTCCCCCTGCTTATGCTCTCTCTCTTTCTCTCTCTCATGCTCGCCCTCTCAAATAAATGAATAAAATCTTTTAAAAATAACAAAATAAAATAAAAAATAAAAAAGAATTTCTGGAAAGTTTTAGATGTCAGGAAAGAAAGGAAAAAAACTGAAATAATGAATCTCTGGATAAACAAAAATTGAGGGACTTTCGTAAATACCTGACCAATATGCTTCAAAGGTGTTAAAAGTCATAAAAGCCAAAGATCAAGAAACCATCATAGATGAGAGGTTAGGAATCAGGACAGCTAAAGACAACATGATATCTTGAAATGGATCCTGGAACAGAAAGAGGACATTAGTAGAAAAACAGAAAATCCAAATAAAATCTGTAGTGTAATGAGTTGCATTTTACCAATGTTAATATTTTAGTTTCAACAAATGTATCATAGTCACGTAAGATGTTAACAGAGGTGAGTAAAGGGTTAATAGGAACTCTGTACTGTTTTTGCAGTTCATCTGTACATCTAAAATTAGATCAAAACAAGCTTTATTTATTTATTTTTTTAAAATTTATTTATTTATTTGGGAGAGGCAGGCAGAGGGAGAAGCAGGCGCTCTGCTGAAGGGAGCCCAATGTGGGACTTGATCCCAGGACCCTGAAATCATGATCTGAGCCGAAGGCAGACAACTTAACTGACCTAGCCACACAGGCATCCCAAAACAAAAAGTTTTAAAAAATGTTCTAGAGTCTAAGTGATCAGGAAAAAAGTATGGATACAGCCACAGATGATCACCACAGAATATGTCTTATTCTGGTTTGGAGGTTTCATGTGGTTACTCTCAAATGTATTTCTTTCTTCAAAGTATTAACTGCAATGTCGTTTCCTTTACATTTTAGGGATACAAACTTGTTTCTTTTTTTTCTTTATGATTTTATTTATTTATTTATTTATTTAAGAGAGAGAGAACACATGCACAAGTGGGGGGCAGAGGGAGAAGGAGAAGCAGGCTCCCTGCTGAGCAGGGAGCCCAACGCAGGACCCTGGGATCATGATCAGAGCTGAAAATAGCCGCTTAACTGACTGAGCCACCCAGGTGCCCCCAAACTGTATTTCATATAAGGTTTTTAATCCCTATGCTCAGGATATAACAGGTAGAACTAATCACACAGTCAACAAATATTTACTTCTCTGTGTCAGGCACTGTTAGAAACTAGAAAGATTAAGATAAATAAGACAAATCTAAGGCAATGAGCTAATAGTCTAGGTGGGAAGATAAACTCAGAATAGTTGTGATGAAGAGCAATAAATAATATAGGAGAAATATGAATAAGTATAGTGAGAACTTACCATTTACAATGCTTTTGATTTCAAGTAATGGAAAACCTTGATTCAAACAACAAAAGCAAAAATCAGTAAGCGGGACTCCATCAAACTTAAAAGCAATAGAAACAACAAAATGAAAAGGCAATCTATACAATGGGAAAAAATATTTGCAAACTATATGTTGAATAAGGGGTAAATATTCAAAATATATAAAGAACTCAGAACTCATGAACAAATGACAATCCAATTAAAAACCAATAGGCAGAGGAACTAGATAGACAGTTTTCCAAAGAAGACATCCAAATGGCCACCAAGAAAAGATGCTCAACATCACTAATCATCAGGAAAATGCAAATCAAAGCCCATCATTTCACATCCATTAGAATGGATATCAAGAAAACAAGAAATAACAACTGTTGGTGAGGAACACCTGATCACTGTTGCTGGGAATGTAAATTAGCACAGCTACTCTAAAAAGTGTTATGGAGGTTCCTTAAAAAATTTAAAAATAGAATCACCATAAGATCCAGCAATTCCACTTCTGGTATATGACTAAAGAAAATGAAAACAGGATATTTCATGTTTATTGTAGCATTATTTACAATTGCCAAGATATGGAAACAACCTAAATGTCCATCAATGGATGAATGGATAAAAATATTATATATATATAAATATATATATAATAAATATATATATATTAAATATAAATAAATATATATAAATATATATATATTTTATATATATATAAAAAAAAATATATATATATATATATATATATATATACAGTGAAATCTTATTCAGCCATGAGAAAGAAGGAAATGCTGCCATTGTGACAACATGGATGGACCTTGAGGATATTATGCTAAGTGAAGTAAGTCAGACAGAGAAAGACAAATTTTGTATGATATCACTTATAAGTGGAACCTAAAAAATGCTAAACTAGTAGAAACAGAGAGTAAAATGGTGGTCACTGTCATCTGTAGGTCCCTCCCTGCTTCTGCACCAACCTCAGTTCTAGAATTTAGCAAAGAAAGAATTCGGAGTCAAACTCTCAAGTAAGGAAGAGTTAAGAGAGTTAAAGAGAAAGAACACTCGTGGGGCACATGAGTGTCTCAGTCGGTTGAGCATCTGACTCTTGGTGTTGGCACAATCATGAGATCCAGGCCCGCATCAGGCTCTGTGGTTAACGTGGAGTCTGCTTGAGATTCTCTCCCTCTCCCCACTCTTGTGCATGATCTTTCTCTCTGTAAAATAAATAAACCTTAAAAAAAGATATTTAAAGAGAAAGAATACTCTCAAGATGGGAGAGCAGGCAGGCCAGAGGTGGCAACTCCACTGGGGGTCAAGGCTATCTTGTTTTTTAATATTTGCATGAGTTATAGGTCATAGCTAGGGTGGTCTCTGACTGACGTTGCTCCAGTTATCTGAGGGCCTGCTACTAATGGTTGGGAGGGGAGCTTTTGGCCCTCCAATGGTCCTCATTGGAACTGTCATGGCAGCCCTCTCCCAAAGAGGTGAGAGGGTCAAAACTGCAATGTAAATGTATTGTAATGAAGCTATAGGTTACTGTAGGGCAGCTGTTACAGGGAAGAATGCACGCATATCTTCCAGGGTCTATCCTGGCTGTTTGGAACTTAATTTCTGCCCTTTTCATTTGCTCAAAAGCAATTGTTCCCTGCTCTTATCTAGCTAAATGCCTATTCCATCAGTTACCAAGGCCTGGAGGATGGAGATAGGAAAGACTGTTTAAGAGTATAACCCTGATAAATAAGTCTTAGAGATCTAATGCACAGTATAGTGATTATAGATAACAATATTGTATTATAAACACCAAACTTAATTATTCCAATCACCACAAAGAAGAAGTGATCATTATGTGAGGTGATAGATGTACTAGCTACCATTACATTGGCAATCATCATGCCATAATAAATGTACCAATCAACATGCTGTATA
>PISX010028519.1:0-21410 GCA_004024625.1 Mellivora capensis | reverse complement strand
CAGCCCTCCGGAGTGCCTGTTGCCCCTCTGGCGATCAGGGCTGCCATGATCCCAGGACCAAACTCTAACCCTAGGTTAGGTGTTCAGGCTCTGGATCCAGAGCCCTGACATCACTTCCTCCCATTGGTGGGCGCATCAAACTGACTGCAGGTCTCATCCTCTCAGCCAGGAGGAAAACGTTCCACTGGGTGCTGTCTCAAAGCCACAGAGAGGTCGAAAACAGCATGTTCCCCTGGGGTATTCTCGTTTCACCTCCAAAACCAATCACTCAGGGCCTGAGGAGCCTCCTGACTCCCGCCCTCAACTCACCCCCTGGGTGAGCCCTTATCTTCTCTGTCAGATTCGACATGCCTTGTCCCTAAGACATAACCCTAACCCTATGCTAACACGAACCCTCATCCTAAGACCAGTCCAGGTTGGGTGTTCAGGCTTCCTTACTCCAACGCCTGGTCAAACCAGATGGGGGACCCGGAGCTGCACCCAATCAAGGTCACCAAGCCCTTTAGATATGTGCTGAACCTGCAGATCAGGGGAAACCTGCATGCCTCCCAGAGGCCACCCCGCTTCAGGCGCCCTACCCTGACATCCATGATGCCATGGCCCAATAGTAACCCTAGGTTTGGTGTTCAGCCTTCCATCCCCTGCAGCCTGGCTCCCTAGCCCTTCAGACTGGGGACCTCGTCTTCACAGCGCAGCACTCTTGCTACCACCCACATGTTAACTGTGCCATGTGTCCCTGCGCAGAACCCTCTGGGCGGGGGAAACCACCATGCCTCTAAAGCCAACCACACCATCCGAGGACCCCCACACTCAAATCCTGGAGACTGACGGGCCGCCAGATCTACACCCTCAACTCAAGCCTCCGGAGAGCATGGCGCCACACTGGCACATCAGGGCTGCCATGATCCCAGGACCAAATCCTAACCCTAGGTTGCGTGTGCATGCTCTGGACCCAAGAGGCCTGACACCCACTTCCGCCCCAGGACGGGCGCATCAGACCAACGGCAGGACTCAGCCTCTCAGCAAGGTGGAAACCGTTTCATGCAGAGCTCTCTCCTACCTGCAGAACGGAAGAAACCAGCATTCTCCCCTGAAACCATTCCCGCCCTCTTTGCTCCTCCAGGGAAAAACCCAGGGCCTGAGGATCTCCCTGAGTCCCGAGCTCAACTCAGCCCTTGGGTGGTCCGATAACTGTGTTGCAAGATGCGACATGCCTTGCCCTTAGGACATAACCCTAACCCTGACCCTAACCCTAACCCTAACCCTAACCCTAACCCTAACCCTAACCCGAAGCCCAGGTTGGCTGCCCAGTCTTCCATCCTCAGAGGCCTGGTTGCCAAACTCCATATGGGGAATCCCTGAGCTTCAACCCACCATTGCACCAGTTCCCACAAGGAAACCATGCCCTTTAGAAAGGAGCTGAACCTGCCGAGCAGGAGAAAGCTGCATGCATCCATTTGGCCCCAACCACGTTAGATGCCCACCAGGACCACGACCCATGAGTCTGAGGATGCTGCAGACACAAGCCCTCAACTCCACCCTAGGGAGAGGCTAACTAGGCGCGGGCAGATCTCTCCGACTG
Source organism: Mellivora capensis (assembly GCA_004024625.1). Lineage (NCBI taxonomy): Eukaryota > Metazoa > Chordata > Mammalia > Carnivora > Mustelidae > Mellivora > Mellivora capensis. Next base: position 19,828 of record PISX010028519.1, on the reverse strand, counting down.
TGCCCCATAGGCCTAACCCTAAACCTAGGGTGATTATTCAGACTTCGGTCCCCAGTGGCCTGGCCCGGGAGCCCTCTGGTTTGGGGACTCCTTCTTCACAAGGCAGGACTCTGGGTGCCACCCACGAGGAAACTGGGCCATTTGGCCCTGCGCAGGACCCTCCTGGCGGTAGAACCCTGCCTGCAACGGGAAGCCACCCACACCTTCTGAGGAACCCCACACTCCAATCCCGGAGCCTTAATGGCCGCCAGACCTATGCCCTCAACTCAGCACTCCGGAGAGCCTGTCACTGCACAAGCACATCAGTGATGCCATGATCCCAGGACCAAACCCTAACCCTAGGTTGAGTGCTCTGGCTCTGAACCCCAGAGGCCTGACACCCAATTCTTCCCATTGGTGGGCGCATCAAACTGATGGCAGGACTCAGCCTCTCAGCCAGGAGGAAACCGTTCCCCTGTGTGCTATCTCATAGCCTCAGATCAGTCGAAAGCAGCATGTTCCCCTGGGGTGTTCCCGCCATCGTTGCCCCTCCCGGACCAAACACCCAGGGCATGAGGAGCCTCCTGACTCCCGCCCTCAACTCACCCCCTGGGTGAGCCCTTATCTTCGCTGGCAGATCCGACATGCCCTATCCCTCAGACATAACCCTAACCCTACGCCTAACACGAACCCTCATCCTAAGCACAGTTCAGGTTGGGTGATCAGGCTTTCGTCCCCCGACGCCTGGTCAACCCAGATGAGGGACCCCTGATCTGCACCCCATCCAGGTCATCTGTTCCCATTAGGACACCAAGCCCTTTAGATATGTGCTGAAACCACAGAGAAGGGGAAACCTGCATGCCTCACAGAGGCCACCCACAGTTCACGGGCCCAAAGGACCAGGAAACGTGGGTCTCACAGTTTGGCAGGCACGCACCGTCAACTCAAGCCTTGGGATGGGTCACCACACCGCATTCAGATCGGGGCTGCCATGCCCCCACAGCCTAACCCTAACCCTAGGTTGGGTGTTCAGGCTTCTGTCCCCAGAGGCTGGATCCCTAGCTCTCCAGACCTGGGACCCCGTCTTCACAGCACAGCACTCTGGCTACCACCCTCGTGTTAAATGGGCCATTTGGCCCTGCGCAGATCCCTCCTGATGGGAGAAACCTCCATGCCCCTTAAAGCCAACCACACCATCGGCGCACCCCCAAACCCCATTCCCGGAGCCGACGGGCCACCAGACCTATGCCCTCAACTCAGACCTCCGGAGAGCCTGTCGCCGCACTGGCACATCAGGGCTGCCATGATCCCAGGACCAAACCCTAACCCTAAGTTGGGTGTTCAGCCTCTGGACCCCAGAGGCCTGACACCCAATTCCTCCCATGGGTGAGCGCATCAGATTGATGGCTGGACTCAACCTCTCAGCCAGGAGGAAACCGTTCCACTGGGTGATCTCTCATAGCCTCAGAGCAGTCGAAGTCAACATTTTTCCCTCAGGTATTCCCGCCATCGTTGCTGCTCCAGAACCAACACCCAGTGCCTGAGGAGTCTCCTGACACTCACCCTGAACTCACCCTGGGTGAGCACTTATCTTCGCTGGCAGATCCGACATGCCTTGTCCCTCAGACATAACCCTAACCCTACGCCTAACATGAACCCTCATCCTAAGCCCAGGCAGGTTGAGTGTTCAGGCTTCTGTCCTTGATGCCTGGTCAACCCAGATCTGGGACCACTGAGCTGCACCCCATCAAGGTCACCTGTTCCCATTAGGACACCAAGCCTTTTAGGTATGTGCTGAACCCACAGAGCAGGGGAAACATGCATGTCTCCCTGAGGCCACCCAACTTCAGGCACCCAAAGCACCAGGAACCAAGGGTCTCACAGTCCGGCAGACACACACCCTCAATTCAAGCCATTGGATGGATCATCGCACCGCATGCAGATCGGGGCTACCATGGTCCCACGGCCTAACACTAACCCTAGGTTGGGTTTTCAGGCTTCCATCCCAAGAGGTCTTGCTCCCTAGCCCTCAATACTGGGGACCCCGTGTTCACAGCGCAGGACTCTGGCTACCAACCACGTGTTACCTGTGCCATTTGGCCCTGCACAGAACCCTCCTTGTGGGAGAAACCTCAGTGCCCCAAAAAGGCACCCACACTTGCCGAGGACCCCCACACCCCAATCCCGGAGCCTGACGGGCCGCCAGACCTACGCCATCAACTCAAGCCTCCGGAGAGCATGGCCCCGCACTGGAACATCAGGGCTGCCATGATCCCAGGACCAAAAACTAACCCTAGGTTGGGTGTGCAGGCTCTGGACCCCAGAGGCCTGACACCCACTTCCTCCCCAGGACAGGCGCATCAGACTGACGGCAGGACTCAGCCTCTCAGCAAGGAGGAAACCGTTTCATGCGGAGCTCTCTCCTACCCTCAGAACGGAAGAAACCAGCATTCTCCCCTGAGACCATTCCCGCCCTCTTTGCTCCTCCAGGGAAAAACCCAGGGCCTGAGGATCTCCCTGAGTCCCGAGCTCAACTCAGCCCTTGGGTGGTCTGATAACTGTGTTGCAAGATGCGACATGCCTTGCCCTTAGGAAATAACCCTAACCCTGACCCTAACCCTAACCCTAACCCTAACCCTAACCCGAAGCCCAGGTTGGCTGCCCAGTCTTCTGTTTTCAGAGGCCTGGTTGCCAAACTCTCCATATGGGGAATCCCTGAGCTTCACCCCACCATTGCACCAATTCCCACGAGGAAACCATGCCCTTTAGAAAGGAGCTGAACCCGTCAAGCAGGAGAAAGCTGCATGCATCCATTTGGCCCCAACCACGTTAGATGCCCACCAGGACCACGACCCATGAGTCTGAGGATCCTGCAGACACAAGCCCTCAACTCCGCCCTAGGGAGAGGCTAACTCAGCATGAGCAGAACGCGCCTGCCATGACCCTTCAGCCTAACCCTAACCCTAGGGTGGTTATTCAGACTTCCTTCCCCAGTGGCCTGGACCGTGACCCCTCCCGTTTGGGGACTCCTTCTTCAGAACACAGGACTCTGGGTGCCACCCACGAGGAAACTGGACCATTAGGCCCTGCGAGGAACCTCCTGGCGGGAGAAACCTGCCTGCCCCGGAAAGCCACCCACACCTTCCGAGGACACCCACACCTCAATCCCAGAGCCTGATGGGCCGCCATACCTACGCTCTCAACTCAGCCCTCGGGAGAGCCGGTATCTGCACTGGCACATCAGGGCTGCCATGATCCCAGGACCATATCCTAACCCTAGGTTGGGTGTTCAGTCTCAGGACCCCAGAGGCCTGACACCCAATTCCTCCCATAGGTGGGTGCATCAAACTGACGGCAGGACTCAGCCTCACAGCCAGGAGGAAACCGTTCCCCTGGGTGCTATCTCATAGTCTCAGAGCGGTCGAAAGCATCATGTTCCTCTGGGGAATTCCCGCCATATTTGCCCTTCCAGGACCAAACACCCAGGGCCTGAGGAGCCTCCTGACTGCCACCCTCAACTCACCCCCTGGGTGAACCCTTATCTTCGCTGGCAGATCCGACATGCCTTGGCCCTAAGACATAAGCATAACCCTACGCTTAACACGAACCCTCACCTAAGCCCAGTCCAGGTTGGGTCTTCAGGCTTCCTTCCTCCGACGCCTGGTCAATACAGATGGGGGACCCCTGAGCTGCACCGCATCAAGTTCACCTGTTCCCATTTGGACACCAAGCCCTTTAGATATGTGCTGAACCCACAGAGCAGGGGAAACCTGCATGCTTCCCAGAGGCAACCTCACTTCAGGGGCCCCAAGGACCAGGAACCGTGGGTCTCTCGGTCCGGCAGACATGCACCCTCAAGTCAAGCCTTGGGATGGGTCACCACAGCGCATACAGATCAGGGCAGCCATGGCCCCACGGCGTAACCCTAAACCTAGGTTGGGTGTTCAGGCTTCCGTCCCCAGAGTTCTGGATCCCTAGCCCTCCAGACTGGGGACCCCATCTTCACAGCACAGGACTCTGGCTACCACCCACGTGTTAACTGAGCCATTGGCCCTGTGCAGAACCCTCCTGGCGGGAGAAACCTCCATGACCCCTAAAGCCACCCACATTCTGAGGACCCCCACTACCCAATCCCGGAGACTGACGGGCCGCCAGACCTACGCCCTCAACTAAGCCCTCCGGAGAGCTTGTCACTGCACTGGCACATCAGGGCTTCCATGATCCTAGGACATAAGGTATCCGCGTTGCGTATCATAAGGTATCCTAGGTTGCGTATTCAGGCTCTGGACCCCAGAAGCCTGACACTCAGTTCTTCCCATGGATGGGCGCATCAGACCGACGGCAGGACTCAGCCTCTCAGCCAGGAGGAAACCGTTTCTTGGGGAGCTATCTCCTACCCTCAGAATGGAAGAAATCAGCTTTGTCCCCTGGGACCATTGCCGCCCCCTTTGCTCCCCCAGGGAAAAAACCCAGGGCCTGAGGAGCTCCCTGAGTCCCGTCCTCAACTGATCCTTTGGGTTGGCCCATAACTGTGTTGCCAGATGCGACATGCCTTGCCCCTAACACATAACCCTAACCCTAACCCTAACCCGAAGCCCAGGTTGGCTGCCCAGGTATCCGTCCTCAGAGGCCTGGTTCCCAAACTCTCCAGATGGGGGAGCCCTGAGCTTCACCCCATCATTGTACCTGGTCCCAGGAAGAAACCATGCCCTTTAGAAAGGAGCTGAAAAGAACGAGCAGGAGAAACCTCCATGCAACACTTGGGCCCCGTCCACCTTAGGCGCCCATCAGGACCACAAACCAGAAGTCTGACGATCCTGCAGACAAAAGTCCTCAACTCCGCCCTAGGGAGAGGCTAACTCAGCAAGGGCAGATCGCGCCTGCCATGCCCCGTCGGCCTAACCCTAACCCTAAGGTGGTTATTCAGATTTCCATCCCCAGTGGCCTGGCTCTGGAGCCCTGCTGTTTGGGGACTCCTTCTTCACAACGCAGGCCTCTGGGTGCCACCCACGAGGAAACTGGGCCAATTGGCTCTAAGCAGGACCCTCCTGGTGGGAAAAACTTGGCTGCCCCGAAAAGTCACCCTAACAATCCGAGGACCCCCACTCCCCAATTCCGGAGCCTGACGGGCCGTCAGACCTATGCCCACAACTCAGCCCTCCGGAGAGCCTGTCACCGCACTGGCACATCAGGGCTGCCATGAACCCAGGACCAAACCCTAACCCTAGGTTTCGTGTTCAGGCTCTGGACCCCAGAGGCCTGACACCCAATTCCTCCCATGGATGGGTGCATCAGAACGATGGCAGGACTCAGCTTCTCAGCCAGGAGCAATCAGTTTCATGCGGAGCTCTCTCCTACCCTCAGAACGAAAGAAACCAGCATTCTCCCCTGAGAACGTCGTCGCCATCATTGTTACTCCAGGGAACAAACCCAGGGCCTGAGGAGCTCCCTGACTCCCGTCCTCAACTCTGCCCTTGGTGGGGCCCATAACTTGTGCTGCCAGATGTGAAATGCATTGCCCCTAAGACAAAACCTAACCCTAACTCTAACCCTAACCATAACCCTAACCATAACCCTAACCCGAAGCCCAGGTTGGCTGCCCAGGCTTCCGTCCTCAGAGGCCTGGTTCCCAATCTCTCCAGATGGGGCAGCCCTGAGCTTCAACCCACCATTGCACCTGGTCCCAGGACGAAACCATGCCCTTTAGAAAGGAGCTGAACCCGCCGAGCAGGAGAAACCTGCATGCATCCCTTGGGCCCCATTCACATTATGAGCCCACCAGGACCACGAACCAGGAGTCTGATGATCCTGCAGACACAAGCCCTCAACTCCACCCTAGGGAGAGGTTAACTCAGCAAGGGCAAGTCACGCCTGCCATGCCCCTTCGGCCTAACCCTAACCCTAGGGTGGTTATTGAGACTTCCGTCCCCAGTGGCCTGGCCCGGGAGTCCTCCCATTTGATGACTCCTTCTTCACAATGCAGGACTCTGGGTGCCATCCACGAGGAAACTGGGCCATTTGGCCCTGCGCAGGATCCTCCTGGTGGGAGAAACCTGCCCGCCCTGAAAGCCACCCACACCTTCCGAGGACATCCACACCCCAATCTCTAAGCCTGACGGGCCACTAGGCCTATGCCCTCAACTCTACCCACGGAGAGCCTGTCACCGCACTGGCACATCAGGGCTGCCATGATCCGAGGACAAAACCCTAACCCTAGATTTAGTGTTCAGGCTCAGGACCCCACAGGCCTGATATCCAATTCCTCCCATGGGTGGGTACATCAAACTGACAGCAGGACTCAGCCTCTCAGCCAGGAGGAAATACCCTGAGCGAGAATGGGCCCTCGGCCATGGAGAAAACGGCGGTCCGCAGGGCTGCCCAATGCCGGACAATTCTTACGAGCATTCAGCCCAAACCAATCCCGTTTTTGGCAGAACGCTCATGAGAATTGGCCGGATAATGCCCAGCGAACCCCTTTCGAGTGACATGCGTCCGCAGGTGCATCCCTGGGCCTGGATCGGGATGCCGAGAGGTCGCGTCTGAACTAATCAGAAAGCCCTCCGTGAGTCAGGAGCAGGCGAGGCCAACGCCTCCTGCTCTTCAGCCTCCGAGGGTCCCCTCCCTGGCGTTGGCATGTGGGCCAGGGCATGACCCGAAGCCCTGGCACGAACCCTGGCCTGCTATCTCTGCCTTCCGTTTCAAGGGTCCTGTCCCGTGGGACCTCCAAATGGGGAACCCTGGGTCCCACGCCTCGAGTCTCCCTACCACCCCAGGGGCAACGGTGCCTTTCGGAGCACTGGACATGCCTCCGAGCAAGAGGGACCTGTGTTTCCCCACAGAGGCCTGCCAAATCCAGGGGCGCCACATCCGCCTGAAAAGTCGGAGATAGACGCCAGGCCACAACCCATGCCTCAACACTGCTCTGGGAAAGCTGCCCTGCGCTGGGGCCCCCAGGTGGGCCGAGTCCTCTCAGCACGTTTTCCTGGTATCCGCCACACTCCCAGAGCAAGAACGGGCCCTGGTCCACGGAGAATACGGCGATCCCCAGGGCTGTCCAACCCCGGCCAATTCTCACAAGCGTTCTGCCCTATCCGATCCCGGTTCAGGCAGTACCCTAGTGAAAATTGGCCAGAAAACGCCCAGCGAACCCTCTTCGGGCGCCCCACATCCGCAGTCCGCCTCTGGGCCTGGCCCGGGACTCTGAGGGGTCGTGTCCGAATTCTGCCGGAAACCCCTGCGGGAGTCAGGAGCAGGCGAGGCCGAAGCCTCCTGCTCCTCAGCGGGTCCCCTCCCAGGCGCTGGCATGTGGGCCAGGGCCTGACCCAAATCCCTGGCAAGAACCTTGTCCTGCTCTCTCAGCCTTCCATTTCAAGGGACCTGTCCCTCGGGGCCTCCAACTGGGGAACCCTGGGTCCCGCGCCACCAGTCTCCCTACCACCCCTGCAGAAACGGTGTCTTTCGGAATGGCGGACAAGCCTGCGAGCGAGAAAAGCCTGTGTTCCCCCACAGAGGCCAGCCACATCCAGGGAAGCCCCCGCCGCCTGAAAAGTCGGAGGTGAACGCCCGGCCACAACCCATGCCTCAACTCTCCTCCGGGAAAGCTGCCCTGAGCCAGGGCCCCCGGGTGGGACGAGTTGGCTCGGCACATTTTCCCGGTGTCTGCCACATGCCCTGAGCGAGAACAGGCCCTCGGCCGCAGGGAGCAGGGCGGTCCGCAGGGCCGCCCAATGCCGGCCAATTCTCACGAGGGTTCTGCCCAAACCGATCCCGGTTTAGGTAGAACCCTCGTGAGAATTGGCCTGAAAACGCCCGGCGAACCCACTTTGGGCGCCACACGTCTGCAGGTCCGCCCCCAGGGCCGGGCCCTGGATCCCGAGGGGTCGAGTCCGGACAGGGCTGGAAAGCCCTCGGTGAGTGAGGCGCAGGCGAGTCGGTCGCCTCCGGCTCCTCCGCGTCCGCGGGTCCCCTGCTGGCGCCGGCAGGTGGGCCCGGGCCTGAACCAAAGTCCTGGCTCGAACCCTGGCCTGCTCTCTCAGCCTTCCGTTTCAAGGGTCCTGTCTCTCGGGACCTTCAACTGGGGAACCCAGGGTTGCGCGCCACGAGTCTCCCTACCAGCCTGGTGCAAACGGGGCCTATCGGAGCGGTGGAGAAGCCTCCGAGCGAGAGAGACCCGCGTTCCCCCGGAAAAGTAGGAGGCGGACTCCCAGCCACAACACCTGCCTCAACTCTGCTCCGAGAAAGCTGCCCTGCGCCAGGGCCCCTGGGTGGGCCGTGTCGTCTCGGCTCGATTTCCCAGTTCCGCCACATGCCCTGAGCGAGAACGGGACCTCAGCCACGGGGAACAGGGCTGTCCGCAGGGCTGCCCAATGCTGGCCAATTCTCACGAGCGTTCTGCCCAATCTGATCCCGGTTTGGGCAGAACACTCATGAGAATTGGCCGGAAAACGCCCGGCAAACCCGCTTCGGGCACCGCATGTCTGCAGTTCCGCCGCCAGGGCCTGGCCCTGGATCCCGAGGGGTCGCTTCAGCACTCCGCCGGAAAGCCCACCCTGAGTCAGGCACGGGTGAGGCCATCACCTCCTGCTCCTCCGAGTCCGGGGGTCCCCTCTCTGGTGCCGGCAGGTGAGTCTGGTCCTGACCCGAAGCCCTGGCACGAACCCTAGCCTGTTCTCTCAGCCTTCCGTTTCCAGGGCCCTGTCCCTCGGGACGTCCAACTGGGGAACCCAGGGTCCCGCGCCACGAGTCTCCCTCCCAGCCCAGTGCAAACGGTGCCTTTCGGAGTGGCGGACAGGCCTCCAAGCGAGAGAGACCTGCGTTCCCCCCGCAGAGGCCAGCCGCATCCGGAGGCGCCCCCGCCGCCCGAAACCTCGGAGGCGGACGCCCGGCCCCAACACCTGCCTCAACTCTACTCCGAGAACGCTGCCCTGTGCCGGTGACCCCCGGGTCAGCCGGGACGTCTCGGCACGTTATCCCGATGTCCGCCACATGCTCCGAGCGAGAACGGGTCCATGGCCATGGGGAAAAGGGCAGTTCGCAGGGCCGCCCAACTCCAGCCAATTCTCACGATTGTTCTGCCGAAACTGATCCCGCTTTGGGCAGAACGCTCGTAAGAATTAGACGGAAAACGACCGGTGAACCCGCTTCATGTGCCGCACGTCTGTAGTTCCGCCCCTGGGCCTGGCCCTGGATCCAGAGGGGTCACATCCGAACACCGCCTGAAAGATGCCCGTGAATCTTGCGGGGCGAGGCCGACGACTACTGCTCCTCAGGCTCTGCGGGTCCCCTCCCTGGTGCCGGCAGGTGGACCCGGGCCTCACCAGAAGCCCTGGCACCAACCCTGTCCTGCTCTCTAGGCATTCCGTTTCAAGGGACCTGTCCCTTGGGGCCTCCAACTGGGGAAATTTGAATTTCTTTTTAATTTATTTATTTGTCAGAGAGAGAGGGCGAGAGAGCGAGCAAGCACAGGCAGACAGAGTGGCAGGCAGAGGCAGAGGGAGAAGCAGGCTCCCTCCCGAGCAAGGAGCTAATGTGGGACTCGATCCCAGGGTGCTGGGATCATGACTTGAGCCGATGGCAGCCGCTCAACCAACTGAGCCACCCAGGCGTCCCAACTGGGGAACTTTGGGTCCCGCCCCACGAGTCTCCCTACCACCCTGGCGCAAACGGTGCCTTTCGGAGCAGTGGACAAGCTTCTGAGCAAGAGAGACCTGCATTCCCCCTCAGAGGCCAGCCGCATCCGGGGGCGCCCCCGCTGACTGAAAACACGGAGGCGGACGCCCGGCCCCAACAGCTGCTTCAACTCTGCTCCGAGAATGTGGCCCTGTGCCGGGGACCCCGGGTGGGTTGCGTCGTCTAGGTGCATTTTCCCAGGGTCCGCCACATGCCCCGAGCAAGAACGGGCCCTTGGCCATGGGGAACAGGGCGGTCCACAGGGCTGCCCAACGCTGGCCAATTCTCACGAGCATTCTGCCCAAACCAATCCCGGTTTGGGCAGAACGCTCGTGAGATTTGGCCGGAAAACGCCCGGCGAACCCACTTCGGGCGCCGCACTGTCTGCAGTTCCGCCCCCATGTCCTGGCCCTGGAACCCGAGGGGTCGCTTCCGAACTCCGCCGGAAAGCCCTCCGTGAGTCAGGCGCGGGCAAGGCCATCGCCATCTGCTCCTCAGCGTCCACACGTCCCCTCCCTGGCACCGGCAGGTGAACCTGGGCCTGACCCGAAGCCCTGGCACGAACACTGGCCTGCTCTCTCAGCCTTCCGTTTCAAGGGGCCTCTCCCTCAGAGCCTCCAACTGGGGAACCCTGTGTGGCGACAGGAGTCTCCCTACCACCCCGGCACAATCGGGGCCTTTCCGAGCTGTGTACCAGCCTTCGAGTGAAGGAAACCTGGGTTCCCCTGCAGAGGCCATCCGCATCCTGGGGCGCCCCAGCCACCCAAATAGTCGGAGGCGGACGCCCAGCCATATCCCCTCCATCAACCTTGCTCTGGGAAAGCTTCCCTGCGCTGGGGCCCCCGGGTGGCCGCCTTGCCTCAGCGCCTTTTCCCGGTGTCCTCCACATGCCCCAAGCGAGAATGGGCCCTTGGCCACGGGGAACAGGGCGGTCCGTGGGGCTGCCCAACTCTGGCCAATTCTCTCGAGCGTTCTGCCCAAACCCATCCTGGTTTGGGCAGAACGCTCATGAGAATTGACCAGAAAACACCCGGCGAACCCACTTCAGGCGCCCCTCCTCTGCAAGTCTTTCCACTGAGCCTGGTCCTGGATTCCGAGGGGTCGCGTGTGAACTCGGCCGGAAAGCCCTCCCTGAGTCAGGCGCAGGCGAAGCCAAAGCCTCCTGCTCCACAGCCTCCGAGGGTCCCCTCCCTGGCACTGACAGGTGGGCCAGGTCCTGACCCGAAGACCTGGCAGGGACCGCAGACCGCTCTCTCAGCCTTCCGTTTCAAGGGAGCTGTCCCTCGGGGCCTCCAACTGGGGAACCCTGGGTCCCGTGCCAGGAGTCTCCCTATCACTGTGGCACTAACCATGCCTTTCAGAACTTCGTAGAAGACTTCGAGTGAGAGAAACCTGTATTCCCATGCAGAGGCAGGCCACATTCTGGGGCATCCCAGCCACCCAAATATTTGGAGGTGGACGCCCGGCCACAACCCCTCCCTCAACTCTGCTCCGGGAAAGCTGCCGTGCGCCAGGTTCCCCGGTGGTCCACATCGTCTTGACACATTTTCCCGGTGTCCGCCAATGCCCCTAGCGAGAACGGGCGCTGGCCCACGGGGAACAGGGCAGTCCTAGGGCCACTCAACACTGGCCAATTCTCACGAGCGTTTGTGAGATACTGATTTGGGTAGGAGGTACCAAATCGATACCGATTTTGGCAGAACGCTCATGAGAATTGGCCAGAAAACGCCCGGCGAACTCGTTTCAGGTGCCTCATGTCTGCAGTTCCTCCCCCTGAATCCGGAGGTGTCACGTCCGAACCAAGCCAGAAAGCTCTCTGAGACTCAGGTGCAGGCGAGGCCTACACCTCTTGCTCCTCAGACTCCGGGGGTCCCCTCCCTGGCGCTGGCAAATGTGGCCTGCTGAGTCCAAGACCGGGCCCAAACCCTCGCCTGCTTTCTCAGCCTTCCATTTCCAGGGTCCAATCCCTCGGGACCTCCACTTGAGGAGCCCTGTGTCCCACGTCACAAGTCCCACTGCCATCCCGGTGGAAATGGTGCTGTTCAGAGCTGCGGCCAAGCCTTGTAGCCAGTGAAACCTTTGTGCCCCCACTGAGGCCACTCCCAACATTTGGCGCCCCATTGGCCGGAAACGTCTTTTGCAGATGCCCAGACACAAGCTGTCCATGAACTCTGCTCCAGGAAAGCTCTCCTGCGTCGGGGCCGCCGGGTGGGCCTCCTCATCTTCGCATGTTTTCCGGGTGTTCATGACATGCCCCTAGCGAGAAAGGGCTCTTGGCCCAGGGGGACAAGGCGTTCCGCAGGGCCGCCCAACGCCAGCCAATTCTCAGGAGCGTTCTGCCTAAATCAATCCCGATTTGGGCAGACCGCTTGTGAGAATTGGCCGGAAAACGCCCAGAAAACTCGCTTTGGGTGCCGCTCATCTGCAGGGCTGCTCCCTGGGCCTGGCCTGGGATACCGAATGGTCACGGCTTGAGCGCTTCCAGAAAGCTCTCCATGAGTCAGGCAAAAGCAGATGGGGCTGCTGCCTCCTGCTCCTCAGCCTCCGGGGCTCCCCTCCCTGGCGCTGGCAGATTGGGCCTTCCTTGCCCCTAGGCCTGGTCCTATACCTGCGCCTGCTTTCTCAGCCTTCCGTTTCCAGGGTCCTGTCCCGTGGGCCCTCCAACTGGGGAACCCTGAGTCCCGCGCCACGAGTTTCCCTGCCACCTCATCGGGAATGGTGCCTTTCAGAGCTTGGGAAAAGCCTCCGAGTGAGAGAAACCTTCATGCCCCCAATGAGATGAGCCCCAATCTTGGGTGCCACAGTGGTCCACAAGGTCGGTGGTTGATGCCGGGCCACAACCCATTCCACAACTCTGCTCTGGGTTAATTCCCATACGATGTGGCCCCCGCGTGGGCCACTTTGTTTTGGTGCATTGTCTGGGTGGCAGCAACATGCCCCAAGCGAGAAAGTGCCCTCGGCCATGGGGGACAGGGTGGTCCCCAGGCCCCTTAACGGCAGCCAATTCTCATGGGCATTCCTCTGAAATCCATCCCGAGTGGAGCGGAAGTAACCTGGATTCCCTTCTAAACCACCCGCACAGTCAGCAGTCCCCCTGGCCCGAAACCCAGATTCTGCCACCCTTCTGGTCACATTTCCTCAACTCAGCCTGGAGGGGAGCCCACATTGGTGCCAGCAGATCAGAGCAGCCATTCCCCTAGGCCATAACCCTAACCCTAAGTTGCGTTTTCAGGCTTCCTTCTACAGTGGCCTGTCCCGCAAACTCTCTGGCTTGGGAACCCTGAAGTCACACCACAGGAGTCTGCCTGCCACCCAGTAGTAACCAGTCCATTTGGAGCTGCACGGGGCCATCAGAGCCAGTGAAAAAAATCCGTGTTCCCATGAGTACTCCCCCATGTTCTGCAGCCCCCCGGAGCCTGATGTGCCGCCTGACCACCATTATCAACTCAGCTCCTTGGGGAACCCACCTCCAGACCAGGAGTTCAGGCCTGCCACTCCCCTACCTCAGCTCTTCTCAGGGACCCCTGTCAGCTCTAGGCAGACCTCCAGGTCTCCTGCCTGCTGCAAAGCTCTGGGATCCCCTCTCCTTCTTCTCAATTGACAACGGCCCAAGGCTTTCTTGACAAAGGGGGAATGCTACCTCCTGACTGCTTAACACCTCCTTCCCTCCTCTTCTCTATTTCTCTCCACTTACCTTTGTACCTGGGAAACTGGAAGGAACACATCCATGGAACATGGACATGCTCTGATATCTGAATCTTCCTGGCAGCTTTCTGAGGGCTCCTTATGCAAACAGAAACTAGTGTATCGTACAACAGTGTGTTTGCAAATGATCATCAAGAGAACAAGAGAGTGAAAATCACTCCATTTTTACCTCACTCTTCATGAAGTAACATGGTCTTCTTTCCTTCCTTGACTTTCATTCCAATTTGTTTCCATGCAGTGTTCATTCCTTTGCTTCAGGGGTAGGATTTCATGATTCCTTGCCTGCACAGAACACCCAGAGCTTATCACAACGAGTGCCCTCCCTAATAGCCGTCACCCATTGTACCTTTCCCCTCCATACCCCTGCTCTCTAGCCGTGGTTGGTGCTCTAAGTTTGAGTCTCTTTCCTCATTGACCTATCTTTCTCCCCTCACTATGTTCATCTTTTCTTTCTGAAATTCCATAGAAGTCAAACTATAGGCTATAGGTCATTTCTTACTGATTTTTCTTAGCTAAATCCGCTCTAGCTCCATCCACATCCTTGCAAATGGTAAGATTTCATTCTTTCTGAACCTGGCTCCTCTTCCATTAAGAATATGTGGGGGATTAGATATCTACATTTATATATATATATATATATATATATATATATATATATATATCGCTCATCAGTAAATGGACATTGGGACTCCCTCCATCATTTCACTATGGTTGATAATGCTGGTGTCCATATCACGGTGCTGGTGTCCATATCACGGTGCTTATATCCCATTGAATGTGCCATTTGTGCCCTTTAGAGAAATACCTAGGAGGGCAACTGCTGGATCCTAGGGTTTCTCAGTTGTTAGCGTTTGGAGGAACCACCATGTTCTTTTCCAAAGTGGCTGCAACAACCCGCATGCCCACTGAGAGTGTAGGAGGGTTCCACTGGAAGCAGAACATTCCCTGCCAGCAATTTCCTAAGGAGGAAACAGAAAACCTGGGGGATAACATGACTCAGACAGCGTCCAGCAAGCAGCCCCAGAAATTCACCCCAGGATTCCTGACACCATGTCCTGCAAAGCCATCAGGATGCCTCTATCCAGTTGAATTCCCAAAGACTCTCCTTCTGACTTCACCACCCATGAAACTGCAGAGAAAGAATGCCATGTCCACCTCTCTAGATGGTCCACTGAGTGAAACTAGAGTCAAGCTTCCCTTTTCAATCGTCCAAGGCTCCTTGGAATCCTTTTGAATGTTCCTTCTGCCCACATCAGAACTCTTTGGATAAAAAAGACAAATCCATTAGGATACGTCGCCTTGGACAAAGGAGAAGCCATCATCCAAGCCTCTCTCTGATCACAAACAGGTACCTCACTCTAGATGCCGGCCATTGCACCACAGCCTAGGACCCATGGAATCAACACTGTTAGATGAAGGAACACATTCTAGGTCCCAAACACACACGGAGTCCATCTCGTCTTCCTTTTTGAATCCAAGGGACTGCCTAGGAAAGAGATGTTCCAAATACCTTTGTGAGTCAGAAATAAGCAGAGAAAATGAGATCCCCTGCCAGGTGCTCCCTGCAGGGAAATTCAGGAACCCTAGCACCCACTCTCCATTGCTGACAGCTGTGTTCGTGTGTTTGGCTCCACTGGAGATGAGAGAAAAGCCAAGATGGTTGGGGTGAAAGAGAAGTTTTACCTCCCATGCTGGCATGGATGTGCCACTGTGCCTCATGGGTCTGCTGTTTTCTTTGAATGATGATGTCCTGGGACAAGCTGCATGACGATTCAGACACTGATTTCCAAACTTCAGGTCTCGTGGAGCCAGAGTGAAGAAGGGTTGCCAGGTGTGGATAATTAGGCGCCTCCCACCTAAAGCCTACACAACTCCTCTGATTCCCGGGAGAAAGAGAGACACATGCTTGTTCCTTAAGTGGCCATTCACTTCCTTCTAAAGCCGGCCAATGCCCTTGTCCTTTTCAGAGAAGCAAATAGACTCTTCCAAATAGACACTCAACTCCTCAGTTCTAAAGGCACCATGGGTTGAGTTTGGTTCCCCTGGCTGCAGACTCCCACCGGGAGGACCCTCCTGAACCATACTGACAGCACATTCCCATCCAACCTGGGGCAACGGGGCACAGCGCTGACTGAGTGTGGGCCTGGCTCCAGCAATTCTTACCACCACTCTTGAGCCTGGGGAAACAGAGTCTTCAGCCCAACACTCTATCCTGTAACAACAAGCTGCAGTGCTTCATGTTTCCAGGTCTCTCACTCAGCACCTCCCCACTGCCCTTAGAGCCAGCAGGCTGCACAAAATCCTCTTCTGTGTGTTTCCCAGGGTAGGTCGCCACTGCCTCCTGTGGTGGCAAGCAGCATTGCCACCACTACCATGCTCTCTCACACCACAGCTCACCATGCCCTCCAGTGGTGTGAATCAGCACTGCCGAGCCTTCCACAGACTCCTAATGCAGCTCCCAAACCCTCCACAGGTCTAAAGCCACACTGGCACTGTCCCTCCAGATTGGGACCTCTAGGCCACACCCCACGAGTCCTCCTGCCACCAGGAGGAAGCCACTCCAACCGAAGCTATGTAGAAACGTAGGAATGGTACAACCCTCATGCCTCCCTGAGGACACCCCCTACCTCAACAACTCCCCCAGTCACAAACTCACAGCCTGACGTGCTTCCTGATCACTGTGCTTGACTCAGCCCCCAGGGTTCTCACCTCAGCACTGGAAGATCATGCCTGGATACCCCTAAGCCTTAACCCAAACCCTAGTTTGTGTTTTCAGGCTTCTGCGCCCAAAGATACGGCCAAGAAGCCCTCCAGATTGGGAACCCCTTGGTCACACCTAAGGACTCCAGCTGCCATCAAGGAGGAAAGCCTTCAATTCGGAGCTGCTGAGGACCCTCAGACCTCGAGAGACCCACGTGCATTCCCGAGGCCACCCTTACTGCAGATGGCCCAAATGACAACAAAACCCAGATCTTACTGCTTGACTCCCATTCTCAACTCAGCCCATAAGGGAACCTGCCTCAGCACCAGCAGATTGGTTCTGCCATGCTCCTAGGCCCTAACCTTATCCCCTACCATCAGTAACACACAGGACCTAGTACTAGGAGGCTGATGTGTGGCCACCACCCCTATGTCAACTCTCCCCTCAGAAACCCCCCTTGTGCTGGGGTCCTCTAGGGAGCCATGTGGTCATGGCCCATTTCCCAGAGGGTGTTGACACTCATCGAGTAAAAAAGAGCTCTAGAACACAGTTGTGACAGTGCGGCCCGAATTGCCTCTCAATACAGTCCAATTCAAACGAGCTTTCCATGAAAATTCATTTAAATATGGCATAAAGCTCATGAGAATTGGCCAGAAATCCCCTGGCGAACTCACTTCATGTGCACCATGTCTGCAGGGCTGCACCCTGGGACTGGCCCTGGATAGCGAGTTGTCACGGTTCGAACCCTGACAGCCTTCTGTGAGTAAGGTGCAGGTGAGGCCAACACATCCTGCTACTCACCCTCTGGGGGAACCCTCCCTCGCACTGGCAGATGTGGCCTACATTGCCCCTAGTACCAGGCCCTAACCCTCTCCTGATATCCCAGTCTTCCTTTTCCAGGGTCCTGTCCCTCAACACCTGCAATTGGGGAGCCCTGAGTCCCGCACCATGAGACCACCTGCCACCCAGGAGGAAATGGTGCCTTTCAGAGCTGTGGAAAACCTCAGAGTGAGAGAAACTTGCTTGCCCCCACTGAGGGTATGCTAAACTTTCTGCGCCTCAGTGGGCCAAACAGTCGAGGTTGACATCCGGCCACAACCCCTCCCTCAATTCTGTTCTGGGAAAGCTCCCCTGCCCTGGGGCTCCCCGGTGGGCTGTGTCGCCTCGGCACATTTTCCAGGTGACCGCGACATGCCCCGAGTGAGAAAGCGCTCTAGGCCATGGGGAACAGGGCTTTCCGAACCGCCCAATGCCGGCCAATTCTCACGAGCGTTCTGCCCAAATAGATCCCGATTTGGGCAGAACGCTCGTGAGAATTGGCCGGATAACCCCTGGCGAACTCGCTTCGGGTGCCGCACGTCTGCAGGGCTGCCCCCTGGGCCTGGCCTGGGATCCCAAGTTGTCCGGCTCAAACCCTGCCAGAAAGCTCTGCTTGAGTCAGGCACAGGCATGGCCAATAGCTCCTGCTACTCAGCTTCCAGGGGTATCCTCCCTGGCGCTGGCAGATGGGGCCTGCCATGCGCCAAGGCCCAGGCCCTAACCCTCACATGGTTTTTCAGTCTTCCTTTTCCAGGGTCCTGTCCCTCGAGCCCTCCAATTTGGGAATTCTGAATCACACGCCTCAATTCCACTTGCCACACAGGCAGAGATGGTGCTTTTCAGAGCCACTGAAAACCCTCAGAGTGAGAGGGTTTTCATGCCACCACTGAGGCCATCCCCAATTTTCGGCGCCATGGCAGGCTGAAAAGTCAGAGGCCAATGCCCTGCTGCAACCCCTCCCTCAACTCTGCTCTGGGAAATCTCCCCTGCTTTGGGGACCCCGGGTGGGCCGCATCATGTCAGCATGTTTTCCGGATGGCTGTGACACGCACCAAGGGAGAAAGCACTTTTGGCCATGGGGGACAGTGCTGTCCGAAGGGCCACCCTACGCTGGCTAATTCTCGTGAGCTTTCTGCCCCAAACGATATTGATTTGGGCAGAAAGCTTGTGAGAATTGGCCACATACCCTTCGCTAACTTCCTTCTGTCTGCACGGCCTGTCCAGAGAACCGTCTGGGCCTGGCCTGAGGTCCCAAATGGTTGCGGTCTGATCCCTGCAAGAAAGTGCTCTAAAATCCAGGCGCATGCGTGCCCACACCCTCCCTCTACTCAGCCCCTTGGGGAGCTCGCCTCAACACTGACAGATTTTGCCTTCCATGCCCATATCCCCTGACCCTAACTTTATGTTGGGTTTCAGGTTTTTGTCCCCAGAATACTGACCCCAAATCCCACCAGATTGGCAATTCCAGAGTTACAACTCAAAACACTGTCTGCTCCCTCAATGGAAACCATGAAATTTGGAGCTCCAAAGAAAGCTTTTTCACAGCAAGGGAAACAGTCAACAAATCAAAAAAACAAAAACAAAAACAAAAACAAACCCTAAACCCAGAATTAGAGAAAGTATTTGGAAATTACATATCAGATAAAGGGCTAGTATCCAAAATCTAGGAAGGACTTACAAAACTCAACACCCACTGAACAAATAATCCAATTAAGACATATTCCAAATACATAAACAGACATTTCTCCAAAGAGGACATTCAAATGGCCAGCAGATGTATAAAAACTATTCAACTTCCCTTGACATTAGGAAAATACAAATCAAAGCCATGAGATACCATCTTATTCCAGTCAGAATGGCTAAAATGAACAAGCCAGGAAACGACAGGTGTTGGCGAGGATGTGGAAAAAGGAGAACAGTTTTATGTTGTTGGTGGGAATGCAAGTTGGTGAAGCCACCCTGGAAAACAGTGTGGAGGTTCCTCAAGAAGTTGAAAATAGAGCTACCGTACAACCCTGCAACTGCACTACTGGGTATTTACCCCAAAGATACAAATGTAGTGATCTGAAGGGGCACCTGCACCCCAATGTCTATAGCAGCAATGACCACAAGAGCAAAAGTATGCAAAGAGCCCAGATGTCCATCAACAGATGAACGGATAGGACAATGAATTGAATGTGAGACGGGCATCAAAAAATGAAATCTTAACATTTGCAATGGCATGGATATAACAAGAGGTTATTATGCTAAGCAAAATAAGTCAGAGAAGGGTAGTCATCATTATCCTTCTCTGATTGACTTATTTAATGTATGATAGGCAGAATTTAAGAAATAAGACAAAGGATCATGGGGGAAGAGAGGGAAAAGGAAGCAAGATGAAACCAGAGAAAGAGATACAAAACATAAGAGACACTTAAACTCAGGAAACAAACTGAGGATTTCTGAATGTGGGGTGGGGGGTGGATGAATGGGGTGGCTGAGTGATGGGCATTGGAGAGGGTATATGCTGTGATGAGCACTGTGTGTTGTGTAAAATGGAAGGATCTCAAACCTGTACCCTTGAAACAAATAACACACTATACGATCATAATAAAAAAAGAAGTCAAAGAAAAACATTTAGTATATAAATGTATACTAATTAAAGTTAAATAAAAAAAATAATGTCACTGATGAGAAAGCAAGCAAGTAAGCAAACAAGCAACTAAGCAACCTGGAGTCACCACACTCCAATTTCAAACTAGATTACAATGTTGTCATCAAAACAGTATGGTACTGGCATAAAAACACACACACAGGTCAATGGAACCCAACAGAAACTCAGAAACACAATGATGGTACTTTTTGCAAAATTTATTCATTCACATATTTGAGATTTATTTAAACTTAACTCTGATAGAATTATTAACTCTGAGTGGGAATGTCCCTATTCCCACTAGGAATTCCCAATAGGAATTC
>PISX010028518.1:0-21417 GCA_004024625.1 Mellivora capensis | reverse complement strand
AGACAAAAGGTTGATATCCAGGATCTATAAAGAACTTCTCAAACTCAACACACAGAAAACAGATAATCATGTCAAAAAATGGGCAGAAGACATGAACAGACACTTCCTCAATGAAGACATGCAAATGGCTATCAGACACATGAAAAAATGTTCATCATCACTAGCCATCAGGGAGATTCAAATTAAAACCACATTGAGATACCACCTCACACCAGTTAGAATGGCCAAAATTAGCAAGACAGGAAACAACGTGTGTTGGAGAGGATGTGGAGAAAGGGGAACCCTCTTACACTGTTGGTGGGAATGCCAGTTGGTGCAGCCACTCTGGAGAACAGTGTGGAGATTCCTCAAGAAGTTAAAAATAGAGCTTCCCTATGACCCTGCAATTGTGCTACTGGGTATTTACCCCAAAGATACCGATGTGGTGAAAAGAAGGGCCATCTGTACCCCATTGTTTATAGCAGCAATGGCACGGTCGCCAAACTGTGGAAAGAACCAAGATGCCCTTCAACAGAGGAATGGATAAGGAAGATGTGGTCCATATACACTATGGAGTACGATGCCTCCATCAGAAAGGATGAATACCCGACTTTTGTAGCAACATGGACGGGACTGGAAGAGATTATGCTGAGTGAAATAAGTCAAGCAGAGAGAGTCAATTATCATATGGTTTCACTTATTTGTGGAGCATAACAAATAACATGGAGGACATGGGGAGATGTAGAGGAGAAGGGAGTTGAGGGAAATTGGAAGGGGAGGTGAACCATGAGAGACTATGGACTCTGAAAAACAATCTGAGGATTGTGAAGGGGCAGGGGGTGCGAGGTTGGGGGAGCCTGGTGGTGGGTATTATGGAGAGCACGCATTGCATGGAGCACTGGGTGTGGTGCAAAAACAATGAATACTGTTACACTAAAAAGAAATAAAAATTTAAAAAAAAAAAACCTACCACTGCACCAGTAATTCTACACCCACAAGTTCATGAGTCTAAGTCTGCCATAATAAAGCCCACTTTGTTCAAGACAATCAAAAGTTGTCCTAGGAATTAGAGACCAGAACCTATATGTTCTATGTGCCAGAGTACCAAGACTGACATGGTCGGAAAAAAATAAATAAAGGGTCAACTATTCCACAGCCTACCCACCAGTAGGTATTTCTGGAGAAGCTAAAAAAAAAGGACTCCAGTAGGATATTTTCATACTGAATGAAATCCACTTAAAAGTAAACATTTGTAATTCTGTTGGAGAATTTGTAGATGGTTCATTGACATTTCCATTTGCCACAAGAAAACTCAGCCAGTGTTTATGTTAAGTTCTTCTTTCTTCTTTGGGTTTTTGAATGCAGATTTTATACAGTATGATCCAAGTCAGTAGTTTTCTAGAGAAACGAGCTGTCTGGGGTAGGCTCTCTTACCTTCCTGTATGTTACTCTTTTACTCACCTGAGGGCCAATAGGATAAAACATGTATTGGGGGCTTTAAAGTTCAGGAATGTAGGACTAGAAATATGGATGGAATCTGACCCATGAAATGATAAGCACCTCGAGGGTGGATCACCAATGTTCTCAGAAGGACTATTTCCATAATATGTCAGATAACAGAAAGTGACCTCTGTAACCTCCAGGAATGGTGAGCTGGGCAAACGCTCCTATACACACATGCACATGCACACAGCAAAGTCGGCAAATAAACTTTGCATTTATTTCAATCTGTATCTCTCCAGACTAGTCCATTCTAAGTCTAACTAGGGAAAATGGGGCAACCAAACAGACTCCTAACATTATTTCAGTACTCTGATTTTCTTTCAGGAAATTCTTGTTACCACTTATTTTCCAAGTATTGTATATCTATTAAAGGATAGATTTCTTAATAGCAGCAGACAACAAATGGTGGTTAAAACCAGTAAAATGTAATAAAACAAAGGAACAATATCAACAGGGCTCATATTGCTGAAATTGTATACCAATAAAAATACATCATACTAAATGCATAATGTACCAGAAAATAGGAATAGAAACATAGGTACAGACTCATATTTTATTAGCAAACTAAATATTTGCTGTTGGTAAATGATGATCCTGACAGGAAAAATAATGCAAAGAACAGAATCTGGTAACTATGCATATCTACAAAAGGAATTTAAACAGCCGTGGAAGTCAAGAAGTAACATATTCTCTGACCTTGAGATATTTGAAGATTGTGTACAGTCTAACAGACAGTAGTGCTAACACGAATTGGAACGTACAAAAATACAGTTGTGTCCTGCTCTTTTCCAATATTGTGCCTCTGGAAGATAAGTTATTGTAACCATATTCCAAAAAAAAAAAAAAGACAGTGACCTATTTGCGACTACACATCAAGCTCTTGTGTATCCCAGAGGATTTGCACTGACAGGAAAGCAGCATGACTTTCACACAATGAAGGTGTCACTTGAATAAAGATTTACACATACGTAAACAAATGAAATTAAAAGGCAAATAGGACAGAGTCACAATCTACTTTTAGACTGGCTCTCATCAATTTTCTGCTTCCCTTAGAAATTCCTCCCGCGCTCCAATTATATGTCTGAAGAGAATCTTAGGTACAGTTATTTTCAGCGATTCTCTAAAACAAAAAAGTAAGCCATTATGTGCACTTTTTCTGTGAACAAGGGTCATAATGGGTTTAAATGTTCGACTGAATTAGTTTTGATCTTCCTCCAACAAGCTTAGAAACCAAATGAATAAAAAAACAAGCCGTAAACATATGCAAAACGTGAGAAATATGCTGACAGGGAGCAAGGATGTGTGAAGATGAAGATAAACTGAGTCGGGCTCATACATTGTTAAAAAAAAACAAAAATAGCCACAAAAGCCCATGAATCACATTCACTTTAACAGACATGACAGGAAGGTGGGAACACGAGCTTGTAAGGGGGCTGTTCTCAAATACGTACTATTATTTTCCAGAATCATTAAAATTAGATTGAATCGTTATGGATTTTTCATGAGGCGGCATTAGACTGCTGGGGGTGCCATCTAATAAAATCAGTGATTTGCAACACAGGAACACTTCACGCCAAAGGAGGCATCTGCTAATTCATCACACCAGCAAGCTCATTGTTCTACTTGAGAGAAAACCTTTATGAGACACCAAGAGAGCTCGGAGATAAAAATGTGTGTTTTGTTGTCCCTCATTTTTTAACATAATGTACGGGTTTTTTCTCTGACTACTTCATTTTTTAGTGTTTGCACAACCACATGGTTTCCCATTGGCTTGTTTGAGCCACTGTTGTTACTTCCGGGGATGGAAAAGCCAAAGTCTTAGGCAACACCAACATGGCTTTGGCAGACCCACATGTGACCTTAATGTCACATTAACGTGGATTTGCTCAGTCCACATACCATCTTCGGGACTGAAGGGTCCCAGAAGTACTCATTCCTCTACTCAGAGGCCCCCTTAGGAAACCTCGGTGAGTTGGGGCACAGGACCTCCCAACGACGTGTGGACTCTCCCGCGGCGTTTGAATACGACCACTTTGCTTTGTGCAGCTTAATAGCACATGATAAGTAACCCTCAGAAATGTTACTTTGATGATGACCTGATTTGCCAAAAGTTACCACTTCTTTTTTTCCTTTTAGATTTTATTTATTTGAGAAAGAGAGTGAGAGAGACAGCACTAGCTGGGGGAAGAGACAGAAGGAGAGGGAGGAGCAGACTCCCAGCTGAGCAGGAATCAAGCCAACACAGGACTTGATTCCAGGATCCTGAGATCATGACCTGAGTTGAAGGCAGATGCTTAACCGACTGAGCCACCCAGGTGTCTCAAGATTTACCACTCCTTGAGGTTGTACTTCAAGCCAGATGTGCCTGCATAAAACAAATGTATCTGAATTTTCCTCCCTATAGGTGTACTTAAAAAATGTCTGGGGTGCCTGGGTGGCTCAATGGGTTAAATCATCTGCCTTTGGCTCAGGTCATGATCTCAGGATCCTGGGATCGAGTCCCCCATCAGGCTCTCTGCTTGGCAGGGAGCCTGCTACCTCCTCTCTCTGCCTGCCTCTCTGCCTACTTGTGATCTCTCTCTGTCAAATAAACAAATAAAATCTTTTTTTTAAATGTCTGGATTTGCATTTAGAAATAAATTTCCTCTCCAACATTGGGGATATAGTCCAAGATTGGAGATATAGAGCTCCCCACAAATTATTTTTAAACAGTATCTATTCCTGTGTTGGGTACAGGAAAGTCTCCAAATAGAAACCACACTACACAGTGTTAACAAGAATAATTCATGGTATGGGCTATGTATCTAGACCTTTGGCTGCCTGCAGTTTTGACCGCAGAGGAAGAATTCAAACTTAGAAATTGGGGGAAATGTCCAAAGAAACAGGTGTAGTGAAAAGAAAGGGTCACCCCAATGTTCATAGCAGAAATGTCCATAACAGCCACACTGTGGAAGGAGACGAGATGCCCTTCAGCAGACGAATGGGTAAAGAAGATGTGGTCCATATATGTAATGGAGTATTACTCAGCCATCAGAAAGGGTGAACACCCACCATTTGCACGGACGTGGACGGAACTGGAGGGGATTATCATGCTGAGTGAAATAAGTCAAGCAGAGAAAGACAATCATCACCTGGTTTCACTCATATGTGGAACAAAACCAATAGCACAGAGACCCACAGGGGAAGGGAGGGAAATCTGAAGGGAGAGAAATCAGAGAGAGAGATGAACCATGAGAGACTCTGGACTCTGGGAAACAAACTGAGGGTTTCAGAGGGGAGGGGGGAGGGATGGGGTGACAGGGCGATGGGTATTAAGGAGGACACATGTAGGGATGAGCCCTGGGTGTTATATGTAACTAATGAGTCATTGAACACTACATCAAAAACTAACAATGTACTATACAGTGGTTAACTGAACATAATAAAATTAATTAATTAATTAATTAAAGCTAAAAAAAACTAGAAAGAAAGAAAAGAAATTGGGGAAAACTTCAGTCCTTAAGGAACATCACTAATATAAGGGAAAGAGGTGTGGCTATATACAAACCATGTCCAATTAAAATTCATTTATACAATCAAGAAATGAGCAGAAGATCAGGCTCCTGGGTGGCTCAGTCAGTTAAGTGCCTGCCCTTGGCTCAGGCCATGATCCCAGGATCCTGGAATTAAGCCCCACAGCAGGCTCCCTGCTTGGCGGAGAGCCTGCTTCTCCCTCTCTCTCTCTGCCTGCTGCTCTGCCTACTTGTGCTCTCTCTGTCAGATAAATAAAATCTTCCAAAAAAAAAAAAGAAAAAGAAAGTAAAGAAATGGGCAGAAGACATGAACATTTCTCCAAACACAACCCAATGGCCAACAGACACATGAAAAAGTACTCCACGTCACTCAGCATCAGGGAGATAGAAATCAAAACCACAGTGAGACACCACCTCACACCAGTCAGAATGGCTAAAGTTAACAAGTCAGGAAATGACAGAGGCTGGCGAGGATGTGGAGAAAGGGGAACCCTCCTACACTGTTGGTGGGAATGCAAGCTGGTGCAACCGCTCTGGAAAACAGCGTGGAGATTCCTCAAAAAGTTGAAAATAGAGCTACCCTATGACCCAGCAATTGCACTACTGGGTATTTACCCTAAAGATACAAACGTAGTGATCCGAAGGGGCACGTGCACCTGAATGTTTATAGCAGCAACGTCACAATAGCCAAACTATGGAAAGAACCTAGATGTCCATCAACAGATGAATGGATAAAGAAGATCTCTCTCTCTCTCTCTCTCTCTCACACACACACACACACGCACACACAGACACACACACACACACACAATAGAATACTATGCAGCCATCAAAAATTGAAATCTTGCCATTTGCAACGACGTGGATGGAACTAGAGGGTATTATGCTAAGCGAAATAAGTCAATCCGAGAAAGACAATTATCATATGATCTCCTTGATATGAGGAATTTGAGAAACAATACAGAGGATCATAGGGGAAGGGAGGGAAAAATGAAACAAGATGAAACCAGAGAGGGAGACAAACCATAAGAGACTCTTAATCTCAGGAAACAAACTGAGGGTTTGCTGGAGGGGTGGGGAGTGGAAAGGATGGGGGAGCTGGGTGGTGGACACTGGGGAGGGCATGTGCTATGGAGAGTGCAGTGAAGTGTGTAAGACTGATGAATCACAGACCTGTACCCCTGACACAAATAATACATTATATGCTAATAAAAAATAACTAAAAGATGAAACATTTTTTTTAAATTCACTTATATTTCCTATTGACTGAAAACCTAAGATACACTAGGACTCAGAGTTTCCAAGAAGAATAATCACACGTATCACGTGCTGGAAAGGGCAGGGGTGGGTGCGAGGGAGCATCTGATGAAGAAGAGTGAAAAGACAGAACAGGCGAGAGCTAAACACCGGTTAGTTAAAATGAGAAGTCCCAGGAAGCCAGAAGGGATCAAACTGGGATTCAGAGAGAGCCCAATGATGGGTGACAAAGATGAGCAGAATATTGTAAGATAACGATTCTAAGGGCACCTGGGTGGCTCAGTCAGTTAAGCATCCGCCTTCAGCTCAGGTCCTGGGATCGAGTCCCACATCGGGCTCCCAGCTGAGCAGAGAGCCTGCTTCTCCCTCTGCCTCTGCCTGCTGCTCCCCCTGCTTGGGCTCTCTCTCTCTCTCTCTCTCTGTCAAAAAATAAATAAAATCTTAAAAAAAAAAGGAAAGTATTCTAAACTTGGGTTTAGAGTGACAGGAAAAATGTTCAGGGCAGGTATGATGTAATTTAACAGTTGCACGTGCTTAAAAAATGCTCTGGAATAGTTGCTGCTAACCACTCCATGAGTCATCTGTGCCCTCTGGCCGATCTGAGTTTGTAGGGACCGGAGCACGGAGTCCAGAGCAAAAGCATCCTTCCTGATTATGAGACCCGAACCCGTCTGTCCGCCAGAGACAGGCTCTGGACTTGGACTTGGGGTTCCACACGTCCAGACCCAGCCGGCAGGAGGCTGTCTGTGGAAGCCGGGGTCGGCGTTGAGAACGCTGACCTGCCCCGGAATTTTCTCTTCGGCCCCCGTTGCTTTCTCTGATCTAACAGTTCATGCTGTCACAGTTACTCCTTTAGTTACCAAAATTACGCATTCCCACAACAGGGTTTGTCTAATTATCATTAACCCCTCGTAATTCTTAATCTGGACTTGGCATAGGTGTCGGAGGAGAAAGACCGGGGCGTCTAGGCGGCCCCTTGGAGACCAGAGTGTCAGTGAGCGCACAACAGGCATCAGCAGGCACTCACTGGGGCCGTTCACTGACACTCTGGTCAGGCACTCACTGGGGCCGTTAAACGGAGAGTGAGTAACTCGGAAACCATGCTTCCAGCACCTTCAGCGAGCAAAACAGAGAAAAGCCCCGTCTTCATGAAGTTTACATTACATTACATTAACAAAAGATAAACAGGAAGATATGGAGTCCAGTAGAGAGTACCAGGTTCTCAGCAGATGTTATCAGAGCCCTTCTCAGATTCCCCTGAACTCCGATCCCACCTGCCCTGACCCCAGGCCTCCTACTGGGAGCCTCTGCAAAGCTGGGGCTTTCTCTGGCAGCTGGAGACACCTGCGGAGACAGGAACCGCAGGGAAGTTAAAGTCCCAACCACCAGCACCACGCCCACAGCAGCGCCCAACCACCCACGGGTGAGAACTGGTGAAGAAACTCACCAACTTCCTGACGCCTCAGACATCCTCCAAGGCAGGCCGGGGAGTCTCCCAGAGGCCCCCCGCAGGACTGAGTCCCGCTGCCCACAGCCGTGACCTGCTCACTGCCGCTCGCGACTGGCTTCCTACCCTACCCCGCGTTTCACTCTCCGCCACCCCAATGGCCTTCATCACCCCCATGTCAACCACGTGTGCTCAAATCCTTCTCTAAGGTCCTGCTTCTGGGCAAGACAAGGGTTAAGGAATGCAGGAAAGAGGAAATGAAATACAGAGTAGAGTGAAACATTAGACAGAGTGATCAGGAAAGGCTGCACTGAGGTCATTTTGGAGAAAGACTTGGATGGAAGGAGGAGTGAGGTCACTGTACTTCCAGACCAGGGTCACTGCCATGCCCAGTACACGTCCAGAGCCATGCTGAAACACTGTTCACCTTGGGGAGGAGTGGGGGAGGTTCCCCCTCTCCCGTGTTTGAAAACAAAGTGTTCATCCCTAGTAATTTGGTGAGGTTTGGATTTTCACTGCTAGAAGCAAAACATTGATTTTCCTTCAGAGAATTTTGACATAAATGTATGAGAAGCCCTTAGGCATCTTGCCCTCTTATTCTAAGACGTCTCGTCCACTGTCTCAGCTCAAGGCCACAAAACTGACTGAACACGGAGACGTTCCTTCTCAGAGGAATTCACAACAAAGTTTCATGAGTAGATGTGAACATGGTGGGGATTCATGTCACTTTCACTTAGAGCCTCTAAAGAATAAACTGTCATTCTTTACAGTCACCCTAAGCTTACTGTGGGACACAGCAGCCCCACAGGCATCATGAGCTGCAAGACACGCATCAAACATGTAGAGACGGAGAGAAAGACAATTTCTCAGAATCAAGCCTTCTAAAACTAGAAGCTACCTCAACGGGTAAATCTCTTAGGACAGTGATCCCTGCTGCCCCATCACTCCTGGCTTAGGTAGGGGCGGTCACCAGCTCCTGCTCAAACACTTTCTCTTGGGCTGGACTTGATGGTTCTATTTAAACAGAAGTGCAAAACCTACCTGTCTGATCGCAGGCCCACGATGGTACACACCACGCACATCACAGATGTGATGTAAACTGTAAAAGTTTATCTGTATTATGCAGTGGCCCCCACAATAGATATTTTACCCTCAGAATGCAAACTAGCTACTCTTGCTGGGCTTAGAGACCATTTAGGGTACCAGCCTGATTTTCACACCCAAGCAAGCCTTGCCATTGCCAAATTGCCTGTATTGTAAGAGCGTCCACTTTCAGTTGAGAAGGATTCAACTGGCCCTCCCAGAATTGATGTGTGCCTGGAACCAAAACTAGTCTAAAAACTAAAGCCACCTGGGTGGCTCAGTGGGTTAAGTCTCTGCCTGCGGCTCAGGTCATGATCCCAGGGTCCTAGGATGGAGCCCTGCATCGCATCAGGCTCTCTGCTCAGTATGGAACCTGCTTCCCCCTCTCTCTCTGCCTGCCTCTCTGTCTGCTCATGATCTCTGTCAAATAAATAAATAAAATCTTAAAAAAAAAAAAACTAAAGCTGCATGGGAAATTAGAGAAGCCAGGCATAAATCTTTTCATCAGAATTCTTCATTGGAGATGATGGACTACCGGAGAGAAGAACATTCTGAAATGTCCTCCACAGCATGGAGTGACCATGGCAGGCACATCTGGGCCCAACATGAGGGTACTGGATCAGGCAGCATCCAGAAGATCATGCCAGCATGGGTGGCCTCTGGAGGAGGGCTCTAGGCTTACAAACCGGAGAATTTGGAGAGCAGGACCACAAAATATGAAACTAAACAATAGCTCTGGACCAGAAGAGAGCAGCTCTGTGACCCTCCTATTAGATCAAATTGGCCAAGGGATCCCTGAAATAGACCCTGTGGGTGGTCCTCTGGATTAGGAACCGTCAGGGCTTGAAGCAGACCTCCTTTCTCTATCACTAGGAATAATCTTGGTTTGCAGGAGACAGCTGACTCAAATTTCATGAACAATGAAGGACATTTTTATCTCACAGCTCTCCAAGCTGTGACCAGAGATGACTGGATCCTTGTCCATTTCTCTTTGATTCTCTTTATTCTCTTTTCATGTCTCTGCTTCAAAGTTGGCTGCAGTAATTCTACGACTAACACCATAAATATGTCCAGAGGAAAAGATGTCTGGAGCCCTCTCTTAAAGCCAAAGAAAATATTCTACCCAAGGTCCCCAGCAAGCATCTGGTATGTGCCACATGTCTATCCCAGAATCAATCACTATGACAGTAGGGACAGAATTACCCTTACACTAATCAGGCATCCCCTGGAACTGCAAATGGGCTCAGCTGCCCCTGGAGTCCATGAGCTGTGTTGGCCAAGGTGGATTCTTGGATAAAAGGAAGTTACTTTGAGAAAAGAGCAGAAAAATAGATACCAGCAGAAAATTGACAATATCCTCTGCATTCATGTGGCAGCTTTGTGCTCTATTGTCTTTCTCTTTTCTTGATCAAAACTCCTGGGGTCCGGGACGCCTGGGTGGCTCAGTTGGTTAAGCGGCTGCCTTCGGCTCAGGTCCTGATCCCAGCGTCCTGGGATGGAGTCCCACATCAGGCTCCTTGCTCAGCAGGGAGCCTGCTTCTCCCTCTGCCTCTGCCTGCCACTCTGTCTGCCTGTGCTCGCTCTCTCTCTCTCTCTCTCTCTCTGATAAATAAATAAATAAATAAATAAATAAATAAATAAATAAAAATTAAAAAAAAAAAAACTCCTGGGGTCCAAGAAGCATAACAATAACCCAAGCAGCAGTCCAGAGAAGTCTCAGATTCTGGTGTTTTAGCCAAAGCTGTGGGCTTGCAGTTTATACAGAATTGAAAATCACTGACCCATTCCATTTCCTCCAGTAATGTGCCCAACTGTCAGTTCTATATGCTGACAGAGGCTTTTAAAAGCTCTATGCTCAGTTCTTTGGAATTGAAAATACTGAGTGATACCAATCATGAAGTTATATCTTCACAACACCTATCTTCATTCTTCATTGTCATTAAGCTGGAAAATTCAACTATTCAGTATGATGATCATTTCTAGCCTTTGATAAGATTTTTCCATTTCGTCTCTTTTTTAATGCTTTTAAATTGTAATAAAGCTTTAACGACTGAGCTACCAATAGTTTCATTTGTCTATCTTTCAACCATAATGAATACAGATGGGCAGAGAGGAAAAGAAATCCTGGATTTGGTCTAATCCTATAATCTTCCTCATTTGCTTGTGAAAGGTTGAATAATTCCAGATGAATACCTTGTAATGCCAGTGTTTTCTCATACCAATGATATATTTTCTCATCGACACTAAAGAAATATTCAATATAATGTGCATATATAAACTACAAAATATTAATAACCCACATATGAAAAGTCCTAAGTAACCAGTGTAATCAGAAGTAATGTTTAAGTCTGCATGCACATACACACATCATTAATCCAGAAATACTTCCTGGAAAAGAAACTATAGGTATTACTAAGTGGAAAAAAAGAACAGAGTGCATTTTCTACCCCATAAAATAATAAATCATGTTGTTTTTCTTTCTAACCATATTTGTCCAAATATCGTAGTTGGTATATCCATACTGTGATAAGCTATGACATTAAAATTCTCCTATTGGAGTCCACTTTGAAAATTTCATTTTACTTCCCTGCCATTTCCCAGTCATTTGTCAGTCTAGCTATGTATGTGGGGGAAAAAATTGACTTCTGGGTTGCTCATATATCTCCCGAGAATTGATGCCATCCACACATAACTATTTCCCCAGTCAAAAAAAAAAAAATCAAACAGCAAGTGTGCTAGGTATAGCAAATCAGGAAAAATAAAATCAGCTCAGTTTCCCTTGGATTAATAGTCACTGTGGTACAATGCATGGCTAGGAAAATATAACTAATAGGTGATGATAATATAGTAATAGGATATAACGATGGTAAGTAATAACCTTTTGATCCACAGTGAGCTCGCTCTACCAAATGAGAGATACTGCATGAAAATGACTAACCTTTATGATGAGGGAGCAAAAACAAGCTCTCAAAGAAACATTTCTGAGTGAGGAGTGGTACGTGTGTGGGTAGCCTGTTTATTTCCTCTTCCTTCCCATCTATCTCATGCTGAAAGAGTCTCTTACTCCAATTCTACCTGGTTGTCAACATTCTTTCAGAGCAATGCTCTTCGCTCTTTAATATTCTGACTCAAATATATAAAACTAAAATTCATTTTGTTCATCCTCAGATCAAAGAAGTTTGAGCTGATTTCCAAATGAGATGAAAAAATACAAGACTTAAATTTACAAAGCATGGCGTCCTGATCCCAGCTTTCTCAGTTCATAAGCCCTGTTTCATTTAACATCCTATCTCACATGTGTTAAAAAGGACTAGTAAAAAGAATTTTGGGTTACTTTGCCTCTGATTAGCACAAATTTGAAAGGGAACTGGGGATATAAAAAGGTGATATATAGTTCAATCATTAAAATTCATTATCTTATAGACAGGCATATCTTTTTAACCAAACTCAAGCAAATTTTTTTTAAGATTTTATTTATTCGTCAGAGAGAGAGAGAGCGAAAGAGCGAGCACAGGCAGACAGAGTGGCAGGCAGAGGCAGAGGGAGAAGCAGGCTCCCTGCCGAGCAAGGAGCCTGATGTGGGACTCGATCCCAGGACGCTGGGATCATGACCTGAGCCAAAGGCAGCCGCTTAACCAACTGAGCCACCCAGGCATCCCCAAACTCAAGCAAATTTAAAATAATAATCTCATCTTAATTTAAAGCATTCACTTGTACTTCCTACAGAAATTCTTGAATAGCAAGAATACAGTTCCTTGAGTTTTAAAGGCATATTTAAAAAGGGTTTTACTTTCATTAATGCAGAATGGATGATTTAAACCAAACTTACTGCTAAGAATGACTTGAAAAGATGAACAAATATTTTTTAAATGTTTGAATACACAGATAATAGGGCAGTAAAGAATTACATAGTCATGGTCCAGAAGAATAAGGAAACCCAAGAAGAAAGCCTGGATTTGAAGCTACTTTTCTACCAGAGAAGTGTGCCAATGTTGCACTAGAAGCAGCTGAGAGGTTGAGAAACTGATCAGAGGTTTTAACAAACTCACAGGGATAGGAGGACAAAAACTGGAATTCAGAACCAACTGAGAAGTGAGTGGCGGTTGATTAAGTCCTTCCCCCACCCCTCCAGACATAGAGTTGAGTTCCTTGAGGACCTACCCATCTGAGTAAGGGTAAACTGAAAACAGACGACCCCCCACAGAGGTTGAAGCTCAACTTCCTTTCATTTCAAATGCTGATTGAATTAAGAAGGTCTGGGATCTCTAGTGTACCTAGCCTCCATAAATGCAAATATAAATTGTCCCTGAGAGGAAGGTAATATCCAGCGCTACAAATTATCTGTAGTTTTTCATAGCAGCAGCACCTAATCAAATTTATGAGGTGACAAGATAATATGACTAAAAACAAAAGTAAATAGCAATCAAATACAGACCTACTAGAGAGGGTCTCCAGACTTTCCATAGAGTTAACCAACACAAGCTTTAATATAACTATGCTTAATATTAACCTCAAGGCTATAAAAGACAAGACTTTTAATTTGGGAAGCGAACCCCAGGAATTATGAAAGAAAACCAAAGGAGAATTATAAAATTTTTATATAAAATAATTAAGATTAAAGATTTTTGTGTGTTATATGTGGAATTTAAGAAACAAAGCAAATGAACAAAGAAAAAAAGGAAACAAATGAAAAAACAGACTCTTAAATATAAAGAACAAACTGGTAGTTACCAGAAAGGAGGTTGAGGGTGGTGGTAGAGGGGAATGGGTGAAATAGGTGAAGGAGATTAAGAGTACAAGTATTGTGATGAGCACTGAGTGATGTAGAGAATTGTTGAATCACTAAATTGTACACCTGAAACACTGTACATAACACTGTACATTAATTTTACTGAAATTAAACAAATAAATATAAAAGACAAATTTTTTTTTTCTGAAGCAATTTTCTGAAAACTGCTTCATGATTTTCTACAGGCTTGGGAAGATATCTTGGGCTGCAAACTTCATAACCAAAAAAAGAATAAAAGAGAGAGAGAGAGATGGGTTGGAAGAGTATTGGAACTGACTGCCAGTGAGCAAAAATATTTCAAGTAGGAACTGTTAATTTGATGAATTATTTCAAACATAGGAAAAATAGTATTATTATGGAAGTTGAATGAGAGCATTCCCTAAAATATCTTTATTAGTTATTCCCCTCATGATTATAAAATCTTTGACAATCACACACCTGGTACTGGAAAATGTTTAATGCAGGACCATAGGGGCCTCATTAGCAGATTCTTTAATACAACTATTTTGCCCCAAAAAGCAAACTTAAGAAAAAAGATTTTATGTACTAAATGGCATCAAAGACACAGTCAAAAATAGAATTAATGAATTGGAAGATAAGTCAAAAATTGTCCAAACTATAAATGCACACTTACATGGTCAATTAATCTATGACAAGAGGCAAGAATATACAATGGGAGAAAAGACAGTCTCTTCAGTAAATTGTGCTGGGAAAACTGGACAGTTACATGCAAAAGAATGAAACTGGCCACTTTCTTATGAAATACACACACACAAAAAAAAACCCTCAAAATAGATTAAAGACCTAAATGTGAGACCTGAAACCATAAAATTCCTAGAAGACAACAGAGGCAGTAATTACTTTGATATCTGCCATAGAAACATTTTCCTAGATATATCTCCTAGGTAAGGGGGAAAAAAGCAAAA
This sequence comes from Mellivora capensis, assembly GCA_004024625.1. NCBI lineage: Eukaryota > Metazoa > Chordata > Mammalia > Carnivora > Mustelidae > Mellivora > Mellivora capensis. Next base: position 6,921 of record PISX010028518.1, on the reverse strand, counting down.
ATAAACTATTAGAACAACATCAAAATAAAAAGCTTGTGCACAGCTGAGAAAAATCATCAATAAAACAAAAAGGCAACCTACTGAATGGCAAAAGATATTTGCAAACGATATGTCCAATAAGGGGCTAATATCCAAAATAGGTGAAAAACTTATACAACTCAACACCCAAAAAACAAATAATCTAATTTAAAAATGGGCAGAGACCTCATAAAGTCAAAAGACACATGAAAGGATGTTCAACATTACCAGTCCTCAAGGAAATGCAAATTAAAACCAAAATGAGATATCACCTTATACCTGTCAGAATGACCAGAATCAAAAAGACAAGGAAAAAGTGTTGGCAAGGATGTGGAAAAAAAAGAACCCTCTTGCACTGTTGGTGGGAATGTAAATTGGTGCAGCCACTGTGGAAAACAGTATGGAAGTGTCGCAAAAAATTAAAAATAGAAATACCATATGATCCAATAATTCCACTACTGGGTACTTAAAAAAAGAAAATGAAAACACTAATATGAAAAAATATATGCACCCTTAGTTTACTGCACCATTATTTACAATAGCTAAGATAAGGAAGCAACAGAAGTGTCCATTAATAGCTGAATGGATAAAGAAGGTGTGGTATATGGTCGCCAAACTGTGGAAAGAACCAAGATGCCCTTCAACAGACGAATGGAAAAGGAAGATGTGGTCCATATATACTATGGAGTATTATGCCTCCATCAGAAAGGATGAATACCCAACTTTTGTAGCAACATGGATGGGACTGTAGGAGATTATGCTGACTGAAATAAGTTAAGCAGAGAGAGTCAATTATCATATGGTTTCACTTATTTTTGGAGCATAAGAAATAACATGGAGGACATGGGGAGATGGAGAGGAGAGGGAATTGGGGGAAATTGGAAGGGGAGATGAACCATGAGAGACTGTGGACTCTGAGAAACAACCTGAGGGTTTTGAAGGGTGGGGGGTGGGAGGTTGGGGGAACCTGGTGGTGGGTATTATTGAGGGCATATATTTCATGGAACACTGGGTGTGGTACATAAACAATGAATTCTGGTACACTGAAAAGAAATTTTAAAAATATAAATAAATAAATAAATAAATAAAAAGAAGGTGTGGTATATAATAGAATATTACTGAGCCATAAGAAAGGATGAGATGTTGCCACTTGCAACAATATGGATTGACCTGGAAGGTATTATGCTAAGTGAAATAAGTCAGACAGAGAAAGACAAATACCATATGATTTCACTTACATATGAAATCTAAAAAACAAAACAAATTAATAAACAAACACACAAAATACAGAATCAGACCTATCAATACAGAGAACAAAATGGTGGTTGTCAGAGGGATGGATGGTGGGATGATGGGCAAAATGTGTGAAGGGTACTCATCCTTTCTGATGGAGGCATAATACTCCATAGTGTATATGGACCACATCTTCTTTATCCATTCGTCTGTTGAAGGGCATCTTGGTAAAAAAAAAAAAAAAAAAAAATGTGTGAAGGGGAGTGGGAGATACAGGCTTCCAGTAATGGAATGAATAAATCATGGAGATGAAAGGTACAGCATAGGGAATATAGTCAATGGTATTTTAATAGTGCTGTATGGTGACAGATGATGAATCAGTATGCTGTATACATGAAACTAACGTAACATGTGGCCAACTATACTCAAAATAAAAAAGGAAGGAAAGAAGGAAGGAAGGAAGGAAGGAAGGAAGGAAGGAAGGAAGGAAGGAAGGAAGGAAAGGAAGGAAAGAAGGAAAGGAAGGAAGGAAGGAAAAGACACCACTGCAAGACTGCCAGAACTCATACAGGAATTCAGTAAATTGTCAGGATACAAAATCAAAGCACAGAAATCAGTTGCATTTCTGTATAACAACAACAAGACAGAAGAAAGAGAAATTAAGGAGTCGATCCCATTTACAATTGCACCCAAAACCATAAGATACCTAGGAATAAACCTAACCAAAGAGGAAAAGAAAAGAGGAAAAAAACTATAAAATACTCATGAAAGAAATTGAAGAAGACACAAAGAAATGGAAAAACATTCCATGCTCATGAGTTAGAAGAACAAATATTATTTAAATGTCTATGCTACCTAGAGCAATCTAAACATTCAGTGTAATCCCTATCAAAATACCATCAACTTTTTACACAGAAATAAAACAATCCTAAAATTTATATGGAACCACAAAAGACCCCAAAATAGCCAGAGGGATGTTGAAAAAGAAAGCCAAAGTTGGTGGCATCACAATTCCAGACTTCAAGGTCTATTACAAAGCTGTCATCATCAAGACAGTATGGTACTGGCACAAAAACAGACACATAGATCAATGGAACAGAATAGAGAGCCCAGAAATAGACTCTCAACTCTGTGGTCAACTAATCTTCAACAAAGCAGGAAAGAATGTCCAATGGGGGGAAAAAAAAACAGCTTCTTCAACAAATGGTGTTGGGAAAATTGGACAGCCACATGCAGAAGAATGAAACTGGACCATTTCCTTACACCACACACAAAAATAGACCCCAAATGGATGCAAGATCTCAATGTGAGAAAGGAATCCATCAAAATCCTTGAGGAGAACACAGGCAGCAACCTCTTTGACCTCAGCCGCAGCAACTTCTTCCTAGGAACATCACCAAAGGCAGGGGAAGCAAGGGCAAAAATGAACTATTGGGACTTCATCAAGATCCAAAGCTTTTGCGCAGCAAAGGAAACAGTCAACAAAACCAAAAAACCAACAGAATGAGAGAAGATATTTGCAAATGACGTATCAGATAAAGGGCTAGTATCCAAAATCTATAAAGAACTTCTCAAACTCAAAACCCAAAGAACAAAGAATCCAATCAAGAAATGGGCAGGAGACATGAACAGACATTTCTTCAAAGAAAACATATCCAAATGGCCAACAGACACATGAAAAAGTGTTCAATATCACTCAGCATCAGGGAAACACAAATCAAAACCACAATGAGATACCACCTCATGCCAGTCAGAATGGCTAAAATTAACAAGTCAGGAAATGACAGATGCTGGCGAGGATGTGGAGAAAGGGGAACCCTCCTACACTGTTGGTGGGAATGCAAGCTGGTGCTACAACTCTAGAAAACAGCATGGAGGTTCCTCAAAAAGTTGAAAATAGAGCTACCCTACGACCCAGTAATCACACTACTGGGTAATTACCCTAAAGATATAAATGTAGTGATCCGAAGGGACACGTGCACCCAAATGTTTATAGCAGCAATGTTCACAATAGCCAAACTATGGAAAGAACCTAGATGTCCATCAACAGATGAATGGATAAAGAAGAAGTGGTGTGTGTGTGTGGGTGGGTGTGTGTGTACATACATACACAATGGAATACTATGCAGCCATCAAAAGAAATGAAATCCTGCCATTTGCAATGACATGGATGAAACTAGAGGGTATTATGCTGAGTGAGATAAATCAATCAGAGAAAGACAATTATCATATGATCTCTCTGTTATGAGGAATTTGAGAGGCAGGGAGGGGGCTTGTGGGGGGTAGGAAAAGAATAAATGAAACAAGATGGGATCGGGAGGGAGACAAACCATAAGAGACTCTTAATCTCACAAAACAAACTGAGGGTTGCTGGGGGTGAAGGGGTAGGGATAGGGTGGTGGGGTTATGGACACTGAGGAGAGTATGGGCTATGGTGAGTGCTGTGAAATGTGTAAGCCTGAAGATTCACAGACCTGTACCCCTGGGGCAAATAATACATTATATGTTAATAAAAATAATTTAAAGGGCATCAAAGGGGAAAAAAACTGCCAAACTGCCAAACTATACCAAAAAAAAAAAATCCTTTAAGAATGCTAGTAAAATACCCCAACTCATTCCTGACATGTACCCTCAATCTTCTCAGTATTTGAGTTACTGGTTCAGCAGAAACCAGGAAAAACAGTAACTTTGTAGTCAGAATGTTATCCAACTGTATATTGTTTATTTTATTGTAAATACTAGTAAACAGTGGTCAATAAAGAGTTTTATATTCAAAAAAAAAAAAAGAATGCTGGTAAAATAAGGACATTTGCAGGCAAAACAAAAACAAAAAAGAAAACAAGAGAGTTACTTCCAGACCTATATAAAAAATATACTGAAAGGTATCCTTCAGGCAAAAGAAAAGTAATCCCAGGTAAAATATTAAAGATGTAAGAAATAAAAGAATGAAGAGAGAAAAGAAGTGGGGAGTAAAAATATACTGATTATATAAAGCAATAACACTAATATCTTGCAGGGCTTAAAGTACAGAGAAAATTAAACAGCAATGATAGGTCAGGATAAATACAAAGGGAATTAAAGTACTCTTATTCTAACATTCTTGAATTTTCTTGGATAAAATAAAAGTACTAATTTATATTAAGCTTTGATAAATCAGGAATACAGATTATAATCTATAATCAAGAGTAGCCAACAGTGCCAGAGTAGCTCAGTCAGTTAAGCATCTGCTTTTGGCTCAGGTCATGATCCCAGAGTCCTGGGATCAAGCCCTGCAGCAGGCTCTCTGTTCAGTGGGGAGCCTGCTTCTCCCTCTCCCTCTACCATTCATTCCCACTTGTGCTCTCTGGCTCTCTCTATCTGTCAAATAAATAAATAAATAAAACCTCAAATAATTTTTAAAAAAGAGTAGCCATCAGAAGCATAGTAATATAGCTTAATCTGTTAATAGAGGAAAAATAAACAGTAAAAAACTTAATTCCAAAGAAGGTCAGAAGGAGAAACAAATAGGAAAATGGTTAGATGTATTAGTAATTACATTAAATATGAAAACACTAAATGTTCCAATTAAAAGGCAAAGATTGTGAGACTGGGTTTTAAAAAGTCAAAAACCATATTATATGCTGTTTGAAAGAGAAACACTTTAAAAAATAGAGATACAAAAATATGTAAGTAAAAAAGATAAAACATACACATGCAAATCAAAAGAAATCAATGTAGTCATCTTAATATCAGATACAGTAGACTTTAAGACAAAAAGCCAAAGAAAAAGAGGGACACAAAATCATAATGATAAAAGTTTTAATGGCCCAGGAAATCAAAGCAACTCTAAATTCATGTCCCCAAATATATGGCCTTAATGTATGGAAACAAAATTTGACACAAGAAAAAAATAATTGACTAACCCACAAATACAGTGGGAGATTTTAACTTGCCTTTTCAGTACCTGATAGAATAGACCAAAATATATAGATAGATAGATAGATATAGGAGATTTGAACATGAGTGATATTTGACCTAAGTGACATATATAGAACAATGTACCTGACAACTGCAGAAAACAAATTTTTTCCAACTTCATCTGATACATTTGCCAAGTTGGCATATATGGAGTCATAAATCAAGTTTTGACAAATTTCAAGACTTCGATCAGAGAGTACATTTTTCTGACTATACCGAGTTAATAACTAAATAACGAAAAAGTCTCCATATATTTTTAAACATAAAGTTCTAAATAACCCATGAGGCAAACAAAGATAGCAAAATAGAAATTAGATAATAGTTTTTAAAAAATGATAAATAGGGGCGCCTGGGTGGCTCAGTGGGTTGGGCCTCTGCCTTCAGCTCAGGTCATGATCTCAGGGTCCTGGGATGGAGCCCCGCCTCAGGCTCTCTGCTCAGCGGGGAGCCTGCTTCCCTTCCTCTCTCTCTGCCTGCCTCTCTATTAAATCAATCAATCAATCAATTAATTAATTAATTAAAAAAGATAAATAAAATACCACTTGTGGGGTATAGTAAAAGTCTTGCCTATAGGGAATTTATGGTCTTAAATGTATGTTTTAGAAAGAAGTGCAGCTGAAATCTAAGCTTTCATCTCAACAAGTTGAAAAAACAATAGAAAATTAAGTACAAAGAAAGTAGAAAGAAGGAAATAATGAAGATAAGAATAGAGACTAATGCCGGGGCAGGAGTCGAGATGGTGGAGGAGCAGCGGCTGAGACGACATCAGGTCGCAGGGGATCACTAGAGAGCTTATCAGACCATTGCGAACACCTACAAATCCAACGGGAGATCGAAGAGAGGAAGAACAGCAATTCTGGAAACAGAAAATCGACCACTTTCTGGAAGGTAGGACCGGCGGAGAAGTGACTCCAAAGCGACGGGAGGATAGACCGCGGGGGAGGGGCGGCTCCCGGCCAGCGGCGGAGCCACGGAGCACGAAATCGGGACTTTAAAAGTCTGCTCCACGGAGGGACATCGCTCCAGAGACTAAACCAGGGTGAAGCCCATGAGGGGTCAGCGTGGCCCCAGGTCCCGCGGGGTCACAGAAGGATCGGGGGTGTCTGAGTGTCACAGAGCTCGCAGGTATCGGAGCGGGGAAGCCGGCGACAGAGACAGAGCCGAGGAGGGAGCTCTCAGCTCAGGGTCACCTTGGACCGGTCGCAGGCTGGGTGAGCTCGGAGCGCGGCTGGAGGCGAGGGAGATGGGAGTGGCCGGGGCTTTTCTCTGAGGGCGCACCAAGGAGTGAGGCCCCGAGCTCTCGGCTCCTCCGGGCCGGAGACTGGGCGGCCGCCAGCTTCATCCCCATCCTCCGGATTCTACGGAAAGCGCTCAGGGAACAAAAGCTCCCGAAAGCGAACCCTAGCGGATTACTCAGCCCGGCCCCTGGGAAGGGCGGTGCAGCTCTGCCTTGGGCAAAGACACTTGAGAACCACTACAACAGGCCCCTCCCCCAGAAGATCAAAAGAAATCCAGCCAAGACCAAGTTCACTTAACAAGGAGAGCAGCGGAACTCCAGAGGAGGAGAAAGCAATGCGCGGAATTCATGGCTTTCTCCCCATGATTCTTTAGTCTTGCAGTTAATTCAATTTTTTCCTTAAAGGGCATTTTCCTAGGGTCTTTGCCACCCTTTTAGTATTTTATTTGCTCCTTCATATAATCTTATCTGGAAAA
>PISX010028517.1:0-21419 GCA_004024625.1 Mellivora capensis | reverse complement strand
ATGGAGGCATAATACTCCATAGTGTATATGGACCACATCTTCCTTATCCATTTGTCCGTTGAAGGGCATCTTGGTTCTTTCCACAGTTTGGCGACCGTGGCCATTGCTGCTATAAACATTGGGGTACAGATGGCCCTTCTTTTCACCACATCTGTATCTTTGGGGTAAATACCCAGTAGTGCAATTGCAGGGTCATAGGAAGCTCAATTTTAAATTTCTTAAGGAACCTCCACACTGTTCTCCAGAGTGGCTGCACCAACTTGCATTCCCACCAACAGTGTAAGAGGGTTCCCCTGTTTCCACATCCTCTCCAACACACGTTGTTTCCTGTCTTGTTAATTTTGGCCATTCTAACTGGTGTAAGGTGGTATCTCAATGTGGTTTTAATTTGAATATCTCTAATGGCTAGTGATGATGAACATTTTTTCATGTGTACCTTGCTTTCTTATTTCTTTAGTGTGTTTGCTAGTGTCCATCAGTGGACAGTCAGTACCAGAATAGCATATAACTTGCATCCTTGCCTTGTTTCTGATCCCAGAGGGAATTATTCTATCATTTCAGCATTTAAATAGGATGTTTGTGGGGCAGCTGGATGGCTCAGTTAAGTGTCCGACTTTTTTTTTTTTTTTTTTTTTTTTTAAGAGAGAGTGAGGGAAGGGAGAGGGAGAATCTTAAGCAGACTCCCCACTGAGGATGGGGGAGCCCCACCTGGCCCCTGGGGCCAGATCTCACAGCCCTGAGTTCAAGACTTGAACCAAAATCAAGTCCTGCACTTAACCGACTCAGCTATCCAGGTGACCCCAGCAATAGTCTCCTGGTCTCAGCTCAGGTCTTGATCTCAGATTTGTGAATTCAAGCTCTGCTAGGCTCCACACTGGGCACGAGCCTCCTTTAAAAAAAAAAAAAAAGATGTTTGCTGTAGGTGCTGTAGATAATTATTTTTTCCTAATTAAAGCTACTCTTCTCTAGTTCTAGTGGGTTAAATGATCAGCAATGGATATGGATATAGATTGGTCACTATTTTGTATCTAAGGGGAAGAGTCATATGATCTTTTTCTATTAATGTGATGATTATATTAATTGAGGATTCATTTTTAACTACTTTCATTACTAGGAGGAAATGAACTCGGTTTATGATTATACTCTATCCAGTTCTTGACTGTGCTAATACTTTTATATTATTTTGCATTCATATGTGTGAATGAGATCTTCCCTGTTTTTAAGATTTTATTTATTTATTTATTTGACAGAGTGAGTAAGAGCACGAGTGGGGGTTAGGGGGAGTCAGTTTGGGCAGAGGGAGAGGGAGAAGCAGACTCCCCACCGGGCAAGGAGCCCAATGCGGGACTCAGTCCCAGGACCCGAGATCATGACCTGAGCCAAACCACCCAGGCACCCTCCTGTTTTGTTTTGAGTTGTACTTTTTTTGGCTTGGAAACACTCAGGAAAATATTTTTCCTGAAAAATATTTAAAATAATATTTAAAATTATAATATTTATATTAATAAATATAAATTTAATAAATATTTAAAATAATAAGTATTATAATAAATATTTAAAATACTTAAAATAAATAAATATTTAAAATAAAAATATTTCCTGAAAATATTTTCCACCCCTACAATGGAATTATGAATCCTTTACTTATTCAGTGAACTTGCCTGTGAAACAATTTGTAATTCATATTTCCTTTGTGAGCATTTTTTAAAGTACTTTTTTTTTCTTTTAGGATTGGATGTAATTAAGTTTTTTTTTTGTTTTAAGATTTTATTTATCTATTTGATAGAGATCACAAGCAGGCAGAGAGGCAGGCAGAGAAAGGGGGAAGCAGGCTCCCTGCTGAGCAGAGAGCCCAATGCAGGGCTCGATCCCAGGACTCTGGGATCATGACCTGAGCCCAAGGCAGAGGCTTTTAACTCACTGAGCCACCCAGGAGCCCCGGATGTAATTAAGTTTTGTATTTATTTTAGATCATTGCCAGAAAGTTGTACTTCTCTCTAGAAATTCATTCAGTATCTGTACATTTTCATATGTATATTCTGTTAACTTTTCTGTTGTATTCTTTCCTCAACATCTGTGATTATGACTCATTCATAACTCTTTATCTATGTTCAGTTAAGATTGCTAAAGCTTTGTTGATTTCATTAGTATTCAAGGGCACATTGTTCATTTTCATGATTCTTTTTATTAGTTTTTTAAAATATTAATTTTGTCCTACTTTCATTTCCCTAGACCTTTATGCTGTTCTTTTTCCATCCTTTAAGTTAATGATTAGCCCACTCATACTGATTTTATTTTCTCTGGGAGTTGATGATATTCACATAAATATAGGAATATATGTACCACACCAACTGTGGACTTCCAGTGTTATCTGAAACACTTCTTTTAATTTTCTGCTTCTTCCCTGCCACAAAAGTATTCCTAACTGGCTAAAAATAAATGTGTGTGTGCCTCTTTATCCCTGTAATATGCTGCATTATTATGTATCATATACCACATCTTTTACATCTTGTTCATTTATTGCCCCCCCTCATGATTATAACATCCATGTCCTTCATGATTTTTCTGTTTTGTTCCGTGCTATATCCCCTGTGACTGTATGTAGTAGGATTGGGGTAAATATTACCTAAGTAAATATGAAATAAAGGAGCAAGAGGTAAGGGCCTTAAGGGAAGCTTCCTTGCCCCAAAAGGGGGCCTAGTCAAGAGGAGCTCGAAAATAAAACATTTATTTATTTATTTTAAAGATTTTATTTATTTACTTATTTATTTATCTCTCTCCAGAGAGAGAGAGAGAGCAGAGGGAGAGGGACAAACAGACTTTGCACTGAGCACAGAGCCTGATGCAGGTACTTGTTCCCACGACCCTGAGATCATGACCTGAGCTGAATTCAAGAGTTGGACACTTAACCAACTGAGCCACCCAGGCGCCCCAAGATAAGACATGTAAATAGAATACTTCGTCTGTCTACTTTCCGTAGTGCACAGCAGAGTTCTAGGCTAGACTCTCATCATGTTAGTTATAACTGCCTCACTAACAACTAAACTGTAGGGTATATGTTCAGAAATAGACTCATTGGGAGTTTAGGCTCTGAAGCCAGACGGGCCTGCATTCACACACCCGTCTATGTGATACATCCTGTGTTACATACACCTTAGCAGCTTTCTGACTGGGTAACATTGAGTGTATGGTTAATTGATTCTCAGATTTCTCAGCTATAACCTGGTTGTAATAATACCTGATTTGCGGGGCGCCTGGGTGGCTCAGTGGATTAAAGCTTCTGCCTTCGGCTCGGGTCATGATCCCGGGGTCCTGGGATCAAGCTCCATGTCGGGCTCTCTGCTCAGCGGGGAGCCTGCTTCTCTTCCTCTCTCCCTGCCTGCCTCTCTGCCTACTTGTGATCTCTGTCTGTCAAATAAATAAATAAAATCCTTTAAAAAAAAATACCTGATTTGCAGAGCTTCTCTGAAAGAAAAGCTTTTTGCAAGATCATTCTCACATCATGGTTGCTCAAATGGCACGTTATTTAGTAAAGGATGTTGTGATTTTTATCTGTTTTAAAATGTACTACTGGGGGACACCTGGGAGGCTCAGTCGGTTAATTGGCTGCCTTCGGCTTGGGTCATGATACCAAGGTCCTGGGATCAAGCCCAAGATGGGCTCCCTTCTCAGCTGGGAACCTGCTTCTCCCTCTGCCTCTGCCTGCCTGTGCTCTCTCTCTCTGACAAATAAATAAGTAAAATCTTAAAAAAAAAATGTCCTACTGGATCCACTGCATGGGAAAAACGGTTGTGTTTTCGTTATTTTAAATTTATGTACTAGAGCTGCACATGCCACTGTCGGAGATGACATGTTGCTAACTTCACGTCTGGTGTTTTTGCTCTGCTCTTCTGTACTGTGTAGGCACAGTTTAGCACGAGAGTCACAGCATGGCAGTCTTCTCTGCCTCCTACATGTGGAGTTTAGTCCATTGGTGCTTTTTCACAAAAATCAAGTTTCAGAGGCCCTGCAGCCCATGAAGGGGAGGGTTCAGTGGTCAGGGGCTGAGCAGTAATTCCTGTTAGCCTGCCAGTGGTGCAGAAGAAAGAAATACTGGGAGTGGAGCCCTTAGAAGTCACAGCTATAAGTGCTTTTTGGAATTTGACACAGTGTGTATTTTTATGGTGGCAGGCATTGTCTGCTGTTTTTTGTTTCCATTATCATGGGAAAACTGGCAGCTCAACTTTTTTAGATTTCAGTTAACTTAGAACATGGGACTTTAAGCCATTTTTAACCTTTTTTTTTTTTTTTTTGAATTATAGGGACCCCAGCATTTTTTTTTTTTTTAAAGCGCTATTGGAGGTAAGATTACTCCACCTCCTTAAAAGATCAGTGTGTATTTGGTTGGGTGTCTTGGCATATGCTTTATACGTGTGTGTGTGTGTGTGTGTGTGTGTGTGTGTTTTGAGGGAAGTGGCCCCTCATAATGGATGTGCTGTAGCATCCAGGCTCATGAGTTGTGGAAATTGTGGGGAGACCTGGATTCTCGTGTTTTCTTTCTCCTGCTTTAGCTCTAACCTCTGAGTGCTCTGACTTTCTTCATGAAGGGAACATGGAAGAAGAAAGAAGAGCTGCTGAGTTACAGAAAAATATGACTGAGGTAGGTAGAAGCTAATGATTCTCCAAAAGCATTTTCCATCCCACCAAGTCCTTGACCTCCTAATTGTTTAGAGCAGTGGTTAGCAATCTATTTCTCTATGAGGCCACATTGTAAGTATCTTAGGCATTGAAGGCTCTAGAGTTTCTATTGCAATTAAACCGTGAATTTAGTTTGAAAGCAGCCACAGGCAGTACATAAACAAATGTTTTATTGTGTTCCAATAAAACTTTACTTACACAAGCAAGTAGTTGGCTGGATTTAGCTCATATGCTATAGTTCGCTGACCCCTGGCCTAGAGTACAAGCCAGCTGTGGGCCCGAGTTGGAAGTTGTATTTCTGCAAGGCTCCTGGGCCTCAGGTTTGTGGGAAGAAAAAAAAAGGGGGAGGGGAATGCTCCCTGTTCCTCAGTGTATTTTTATGCATTTAAATCTCACTTGGATTTGGCACAGTCTTTTATGTTGTGCTGATTGCTGTGGTGGGAAAGAAGGAAGCAGGTAAAATTGTTTGTGTCAGTATGGAAATTATTTCATCTCTAGAGCATTTCTGTCATTTCTGCTATTGGCTCTGGACTGTCTTGGATCATTATAAGACTGGAATTGGTCACCATCAAACCGTGTGAGAGATAAATTTGGTGTTTTAGAAGTGTGGTTAGATCCATGAGACAGGATGGTGTCAGTTAGGAAGGATGTAATGGATAGAGAGAGCAAGATCTGGTGTCTGAACTCAGGGTAGATGTTGGGAGACCATAAAATCTTCAGAACTTCCTATGAATTGATTCTCAGTTCCCTAGTGTTAGCAACCTCATCAATCTTCTTGCACACGTGGGGAGAGTAGGCATTTCTTTCTTTCTGAAAAGAATATATTTGGAATGTTTTAGGACTCCGTAGTCTTTGAGGATGTGGCTGTGGACTTCACCCAGGAGGAGTGGGCTCTGCTGGATCTTGCTCAGAGGAGCCTCTACAGAGATGTGATGCTGGAAAACTTTCAGAACTTGGCCTCACTAGGTAAGAGTGGCAACATTCCTTCTTTTAGTTGTTTAGAAAATAATTTCACTAATTGATCTTGTTCTAGGATTTAGGCTGAGGAATTGGAATGAATTGGTAAATAAGACTGGCATTATCACAGGCCCCAAAGAACTTAGAGTCTAATGGCTTCACCATGAAAATAAACATGTATAGTGAACTGCCTTTTTCTTTTTATTTTATTTTTTTAAGATTTTTATTTATTTATTTGTCAGAGAGAGAGAAAGAGCGAGTGAGCACAAGCAGGGAGAGCAGCAGGCTCCCTGCTGAGCTGGGAGCCAGATGTGGGACTCCATCCCAGGACCCTGGGATCATGACCTGAGCCTAAGGCAGACACCTGACCGACTGAGCCACCCAGGCGTCCTTGCCTTTTTATTTTTCTTGTGGTTAAAAGTCTTGAGGCTTATTAAGTGTTAAAAGTGTGTGGGCACAGACTTCAGGGGTCACTTTGGGCCTTAGGGAGTTTTGTGGTTTGAGTCCTTAAGAGAATTTTACTGACATCAGTGCTCTTTACTCAGAAACATACCTGTAAACAAGGGGGGTTATTACTCAGTGCAGAGAGAGAGAACACATGACATGGGGAGCTGTGGTATGTTTCAGAATGAAGGTGTTAAAAAGTACATATTATTGGATTTCTACTTTGGGTGAGTGATTTGGAGATGGGTCTTGGAAGCAGGCTGTATTGGTTTCCTAGGCCTTTCATAACAAAGTACCCCAAACTGTGGCTAAAAACAGCAGAAACTTATTCTTTCACATTTCTGGAGACTGGAAATACAAAATCTGGGTGTCAATAGGGCCATGCTCCTTTTGAAGGCTCTATGGCAGAAGTCTCTCCTGGTCTCTCCCTAGCTTCTGGTGGTTGCCAGCAATTGTTGGCATTTCTTGTTTTGCAGCAATGCAGCAATATAATTTTCTTTTCTTTCTTTCTTTCTTTTTTTTTTTTTTAAGATTTTATTTTTAAGTGATCTCTACACCCAGCGTGGGGCTGGAACCCACAATCCTGAGATCAGGAGTTGCGTGCTCTACCAAATGAGCCAGCCAGGCGCCCCATGCAGCTGGATCATTCTAATCTTTGCTTTTATCTTTATATGGCCCTCTTCCCTCTGTCTCTATGCCCCTCCTTTAAAGGACACTGCTCAGTGGTTTTAAGACCGACCCTAATCCAGTATAATTCCATCTTTACTTGATTATAGCTACATATTTCCAGATAAGATACATTATTTCCAAATAAAATAAAATTCCGAGGCTTCAAGAAGGGACAGGCTATTTTGTTTCGTGATACACTTTTTTTTAGAGCAGTTGTAGATTCGGAGCAGAAGTTGAATGTCTTGTAGTTGGAATCATATACTATATAGATTTTTTTTCAGTGGCTTCTTTCACTTAGTAATGTGCATTTATGCTTCTTTCGTGTCTTTTCATGGCTTGATAATTCTTTTCTTTTTAGTTCTGAATAATATTTTATTGTCTGGGTGTAATGCAGTTTTATTCATTCACCCACTGAAGGACATCTTAATCGTTTCTAAGTTTGGGCAGCTGTGAATAAAGCTGTAGTAAACATGTGTGTGCAGGTTTTTGTGTGGATGTGTTTTCAGCTCCTTTGGGTAAATTCCAAGGAGTGTGATTGCTGATCATATGGTAAGATTAGTTTTGTAAGAAGCTGCCAGACTGTCTTCCCATGTGCAGGACCATCTCACATTCCCCGCAGCAGTGAATGAGAGCTCCTGTTCCACAGCCTTGCCAGCATTTGTTGGTGTCGGTGTTCTGGATTTTAGCTGTTCTCATACGTGATCTAAGGTGTGGTGGTTTCTCATTGTTTTAATTTGTATTTTCCTGATGACATGTTGGGATATCTTTTCATATGATGTTTTCTTTGAGGAGTTTCAAACTTTTGCATTTTATATTTAGCTCTTTGATCCATTTTGAGGTTTTTTTTTAAGATTTTATTTATATGTCAGAGAGAGTGCGTGTGCAAGCAGGGGGTGCGGCAGGTAGAGGGAGAACAGGCTCCCTGCTGAGCAGGGAACCCGATGTGGGGCTTGATCCCAGGACCCCGGGATCATGACCTGAGCCGAAGGCAGATGCTTAACCTGCTGAGCCACCCAGGTGTCCCCATTTTGAGTTGATTTTGTGAAGAATGTAAAAGTCTAGATTCATTTTCTTGCATGTTGATGGCTTGTTTTAGTCTCTATTGGAAAGACTATCTTCTCCACATACTGCCTTTGCTCCTTTGTCAAATATCAGCTGACCATATGTAGGTCTATTTCTGGACTCTCTATTCTTTTTTTTTTTTTTTTTAGATTATTTATTTATTTATTTGACAGAGAGAGAAATCACAAGTAGGCAGAGAGGCAGGCAGAGATGGGCTGGGGGGGCGCAGGCTCCCTGCTGAGCAGAGAGCCCGACGTGGGGCTCAATCCCAGGACCCCGAGACCATGACCCGAGCCGAAGGCAGAGGCTTAACCCACTGAGCCACCCAGGTGCCCCTGGACTCTCTATTCTGTTCCATGGCTCTGTTTGGCCATAAATTTTCAAGGGCCACTGCTCAACCCAGTCCACAGGTAGCCACTTGAGATTGGGTGTTGCCCAAAGAGGTAGACATTTTATTATTGAGTGTTTTGTTGGGGGCACAGTGAATTTTTGGGTGAGTCATCCTTAGATTAAATTGTATAATAGCCTTAATTTGTTTAATTTTATCATGGTCTAGGGGCACCTGGGTGACCTAGTGGTTAAGCATCTGTCTTCAGCTCAGGTCATGATCCCAGGGTCCTGGGATCAAGCCCCATATCGGGCTCCCTGCTCAGCGGCAAGCCCGCTTCTCCCTCTCCCACTCCCCCTGCTTGTGTTCCCTCTCTTGCTGTCTCTCTCTCAATGTCAAATAAAGAAATAAAATCTTAAAAAAAAATTATCATGTTCTCAGAGTAATCTTGTTTAAGGTTGGTATTCTGTGAGATTACTAATGTGCAACAGGAGAACAGAAAGGCCTGGCTGTATCACATGAGCTTCTAATATTAAAGTTTAGATAATGAATGTCACATCAGTTCTAGAAATCAGAGGCTGTGTCATTGTCTTTGTCATTGTCTACTCCCCCACCCTGCCCCTGGTTTAAAAAAATTTTGACATTTTGTAGAAATTCAGTTCGCTCTTTCCCATCATTACAGTATCAGGAGAGCAAAATTTTGACCCCGTATCCTGGAAATGTTTATGGATCGTCATTGTTTTCCCTCATGATAAGCCTTTCTGCATTAACAGGGTATCCACTACACACACCATATCTGATCTCCCAGTGGAAACAAGAGGAGGACCTGGAGACAGTGGAAGGAGGACCTGTCCAAGGGGAGCACCAGGAAGGCAAGGGTCCTTGGGAAAAACTCCTGGTTGGGGGAATATTAGGTTTGGAAAAATCAAATAAAAGCAAAGCAAAACTTTGTTTTGTTTGAGGAGTCTGATCTTCCAGCTATCTTGGATTACTATTTTTTTTTTAAAGATTTTATTTATTTATTTGACAGGCAGAAATCACAAGTAGGCAGAGAGGCAGACAGAGAGAGAGAGAGAGGAGGAAGGCAGGCTCCCTGCTGAGCAGAGAGCCTGATGCGAGGCTCGATCCCAGGACCCTGGGATCATGACCTGAGCCGAAGGCAGAGGCTTTAACCCACTGAGCCACCCAGGCGCCCGGATTACTATTTTGACTTTTATCAGTATTCTCACCCTTTCCTTGTTCTTGAAATACTGCCCGTATTTCTTCTTGTAAGTTAGTATTTAGTATTTGGTCCTGTGCACTTTAGGAAGGAACTGGTTCCTTTTTATTTTGTTTTCCTTTTTAAGTTTTATTTACTTAAGCAATCTCTATACCCCACGTGGGGTTCAAACTCATGGCCCCAAGATCAAGAGTTGCATGCTCTTCCAACTGAGCCAGCCAAGTACCCCTTGTTCACCTAATAGTACCTTATTTGTGTTGCTCTCAGTCTCAGTCTTCACGGAATAATTTCTTGCTTACTGTTTTGACCCCACTGTGTATTACCAAAGTCCTGAAACAGCCACGTTGCCAGAAGTCCTTTGCTTACAGGTGCCTGTACTTTTTTGTTTCAGGTTTTGAGATTCAGCTTAAAATTAATGAACCAGTAGCTCCACAAGATATTTATGGACAAAAAATATCCAGTGAACAGAAAATAGTAAGATTCAAAAGGAATGATTCTCGCTCATCCATTTTACACAAAAACTGGGAATACCAGGGTATCTGTTATCAGAACAAAACCCATGAGAGACATTTGAGGTGAGTGCCATTCATAAAAGAAAAAGTAATGCCTCAGGAGAGAATCTTAAAATGTCATAAAACTTAAAAAATGTTTACCTAGAATTTGTTCCAAAATCGTGATTTCATAAAGAATTTTTTCAAGATTTTTTTTTTTTCCCAGAAAAGACATTGCGATCTTTAATGTTTGACACAGAGTTCAGTTGTAAGCAGTTATCAGAAAAATTGTATATCAAGAAAACCTCAGTGATAATATTGGGTATTGTAGACCCTTCTGTGAGAACTTTGAACTTGTAACTTGACAGGGCAGAAAATGTACATAGTCACTGAAAATGATACAAGTTTATTTATTACTAATAATGTGCTTTTATTTTTAAAAGAAGTCCAGTTGTGGAGAACATCTATGAATGCAATGAAGAGAATCAGTGTGGACAAGCCTTGGGCCAAATTTCACATCTCAGTATACTCAAGAGAACTACTGAAGTAAAGTCCTACGAATGCCATGAGTGTAAAAAGGCCTTCACGGATCATTTGTCCCTTAAGAATCACATCAGGTCTCACACTGGAAGCAAACCCTATCAGTGTAAAGAATGTGGGAAAGCTTTCCATTTTCTTGCTTGTTTTAAGAAGCATGTGAAAAATCCCACTGAAGGGAAACCCTATGAATGTAAAGAATGTACAAAAGCCTTCAGCTGTTCTTCCTTCTTTAGGGCACACATGAAAATTCACACTGGAAAGATGAACTTTGAATGTAAGGAATGTGGAAAAACCTTTAGCTGTTCTTCATCCCTGACAGAACACAAAAGGATTCACAGTGGAGATAAGCCTTATGAATGTAGGGAATGTGGGAAGGCGTTTAGTTGTTCCTCCTCACTCTCCAAACATAAAAGAATTCACAGTGGAGACAAGCCATATGAATGTAAGGAATGTGGGAAGGCCTTTAGTTCTTCCTCTCACCTCATAATACATATACGAATTCATACTGGAGAGAAGCCTTACGAGTGTAAAGAGTGTGGGAAGGCCTTCAGTGAATCCTCAAAACTCACTGTGCATGTCAGAACACACACAGGGGAGAAACCCTATAAATGTAAGGAATGTGGGAAAGCCTATAACTGTCCCTCCTCCTTAAGTATCCATATGAGAAAACACACTGGAGAGAAACCCTATGAATGTCTGGAATGTGGAAAAGCCTTCTATCTTCCCACTTCCCTTAATACGCACGTGAAAAATCAAAGTAGGGAGAAACCCTATGAGTGTAAGGAATGTGGAAAAGCCTTTAGTTGTCCCTCATCCTTCAGAGCACACGTGAGAGACCACACTGGGAAGATACAATATGAATGTAAGGAATGTGGGAAGGCCTTCAGCCGTTCCTCGTCCCTCACTGAACACGTAAGAACTCACACTGGAGAGAAGCCTTATGAGTGTAAAGAATGTGGGAAAGCCTTTATTAGTTCCTCCCACCTGACAGTACATATACGAACTCACACTGGAGAGAAACCTTATGAGTGTAAGAAATGTGGCAAAGCCTTTATTTACCCCTCAGCTCTGAGGATCCACATGAGAACACATACTGGGGAGAAACCGTATGAATGTAAGGAATGTGGGAAAGCCTTTCGCCATTCTTCATACCTTACTGTCCATGCAAGGATGCACACGGGAGAGAAACCCTTCGAATGTCTGGAATGTGGGAAGGCCTTCAGTTGTCCTTCATCCTTTCGAAGACACGTAAGAAGCCACACGGGAGAGAAACCGTATGAATGTAAGGAATGTGGGAAAGCCTTCGTGTGTCCTGCCTACTTTCGAAGACATGTGAAAACTCACACTAGGGAAAATGTATAAATGGTAGGAAATGTGGGAACGTCTGCAAGGCGTTTTCACCTCGTAGCATAGCGGGAACGTTGCGGAGATGCACCATGAATGTAAGAAAGCAAAAAAGTGTTGCTTATCTGTTTGATGACTTGAGAACTCACAGCTGAGAGAAACCCGTGTCCGTACGCCCTGTGGGAATGCCTTTGCGAATGTCACTTCCGGTGTATAAGAAAATTCACAAGAGAAGCACAGATCAGGACCTCACTTGTAAAGTGGGCTGCTGGCTCACTGATAGTCAGTTTCTGTTTTCTGATATGAATTATTTCAGGTGATAAATTTTCCTCTAATACCTTTTTAGCTCTAACCACATTTTATTACAGGTACCTTTACATCAGCTGAGATGTAAATGTACTTTATGTTACAGAATCTTTTGGACCCACAGGGGGTTTAAGGTGTTTTTCATCAGGCAGGAGTGGTCTTTTTAAAAAAAAATTAATATCTAATTAATGCTCATTGTTCCCCAGGTGTGCAGTCATATGGTATCAACACTTTGGTATTTGTAATTTCTTTTGTGATTTTTTTTTTCTTGTAATTGGTAATTTCACTTTGATCTAGTATGGGAGATACTGGAAATTGCCTACCCAATTTTTTTTTCTCTTTCTTTCTTTTTTTTAACTAAAAGAACCTAAAGTTTTTGAGGTTATCAGATTTTACTATTAAAACCTTTTCCTGTCTAATAAGTCATCTCAACAAATTAATAAGTGCAGAGATCTCGAAAGAGAGTCGTATCTAATACGTTGTTTTTGTATTTTGTTCTTTGTCCTCGTTAGTGGCTGGGAATTGGACCCAGTGCTTTGAGTTTAAAAACGGACCTTGTGACAAGAAAGCTAGAAGTAAAGTTGGTTGAGCTGGCTTGTGTATGTTAGTTTGGACATGATTGGGGCTCCATTTCTCAGAATCACTTCCTTATCCAGTCCCAGGTTAGGGTTGTCTGAAACAGAGTTTGCATGAGAATTGGAAGGCAGTGGGAAGAAGCTATTATCCTTCATTTAGTGGGGCCACAAGATAGAGACACACATGGGGCCTGGTGGGCTTCCATGTCCAGCTCATTTTCACCAGTCAATACTGGTTTGAAACAGAACATTAAATGCTTTAACCTCAGTAACATCAGAGGCCGCAGCTCCGTAGACCTCTCCGTAAGTTCCTCTATCATGGTCGTACACAGCTTCTTAGGTTCTCTGGCAAGTTCCGGCAGATAGGAACAGCCCCTCTGGCATGTCAGCTGGCTCCATAGAGGGGCCCGAGTTCAGAGCAGGATTGTTAATCTGTGTTGTGCAATCCCATCGCGTCACTTCGCTGCAGGGCACAGACATCTCTGCAAGTCCTCTGGCATCTCGAGCAAGAAGGGCTGTGGACAGTAAGGAAAATTAGGTACCTGGGCATCATCCTGTTTTAATGGAGGAAGATTTACATTTGACACCTTCTGACAGATTTTTCTGTTCTTTTATTTGAGAAAGATGAAAGCTAATTGGTTTGTGCTTCTTCAGTACATCTAGCTGCACTTTCCCCTTCCATCGTATTTCCCCTTTATCCCTTACCATTTTCTGCTGTTTCAGTAAAGCAAAAATACACTAATACGCACGACGTGTGCTAGTCTTCAGTGTATAGCTTGATGAAATTTCACTTACGTACACACCCCGATAAACAGAGATTCCCAGGATTCAAGAAAGCTTATTTATCTGCCTTCTCAATAATTGTCCCACAGAGGAACCACAGTTTGACTTTTATTCAGTTTATTAGGTTTGTTTCTTCTTGCCTCTTCTTTATCTGAGTGCTTAAACATAGTACGTACAATTATGTGTTTGGCTTCTTTTCTCAGCATGATGTCTGGTTTGCCTTTT
This sequence comes from Mellivora capensis, assembly GCA_004024625.1. NCBI lineage: Eukaryota > Metazoa > Chordata > Mammalia > Carnivora > Mustelidae > Mellivora > Mellivora capensis. Next base: position 7,799 of record PISX010028517.1, on the reverse strand, counting down.
AATTGCTCTTTTTGCTGGCTTACACTTACTTCTCTTGGTGTATGTTTTGTTTGTAGGAATGAGATCCCTGGCTCATAGGGTAGACTGTAGCTTTACTTTCAATAGGTATTCCCGTTTTTTGAAAAGGTGGCTTCCATCTATCATCCTAAAAGGGATGCGTGCAAATTCCAATTGTTCCACCTAGTTGGATAGCGCTTTCTAATCTTAGGCATCCAGCAGAGGACGTGGTAATATCCTGCTTTGGTTTTAGTTTGCAGTTACCTGACACGTAGTGATGGTAAATACTTTTAATGTGCTTATTGGCTATTTAGATATCTTAAAAAAAATTTTTTTTTAAAGATTTTATTTATTCAGATCAGAACAGGCAGGGGGAAGGGGCAGAGGGAGAAGGAGTAGCTGGCTCCCTGCTGAGCGGGGATCCCCATGCGGGGCTCCATCCCAGGACTCTGAGGTCGTGACCTGAGCCAAAGGCAGTGGCTTAACTGACTGAGCCATCCAGGCACCCCTGTTTGATATCTTTTATGAGGGCACCCTGATGAAGCATTTCACTCATTTTTGGTTCTTATTTTATTTGAAGGGTTTCCTTCTACTTACTTGTCCTTTATTGTATGCATGCGTATTTCTGTGTTTAGTTACATACACGTACATTTATAAAACCATGTGTTATATATATTCATAACTTACGCATATTATATATACATACACTGCAGATTACTTTTCCCTGTCTCTGGCTTGTCTTTTCACTCTTCTCATTTGTGTGAGTTATAAAGGGAATTTATTGGTTTGATTTTTGAGAAGTCCTTGGGTATAACTAGCTTCAGGGATGGCTGGGATCCTGGGGCTAAAAAGCTGTTACCTGGATGAATTCTGTGTCCCATGTCTTGGCTGTGCGTCTTCTTGCATTTAGGTGTTCTTCGTGATCGCTTCTCAGCCTTTTGGCTAAGATCAAGTGTAGGTGTTCTTCGTGGCAGGCTCTTTCTGTTGTGGGTCTCAGAAGATCCAGGCTGCTTTTTCTCTAAGTTGAAGTCTCAGGGAGAAAAGAACAACTTCAATGCGATCACTATAATAGAATCTGATTGGCTCACTTGTTATCGAATCACTGTGGCCAGAGGAATGTAATACTCTGATTTGTTCAGGTCTGGCTTGGGTGCTCATCCCCAAACCAGAGTAGAGTTTGCACCGACCCAATCAGAGTCCTGACCATTGTGATGTATGGAGAGGGGAGGAGGGAGCAGTGGGCAAGTGGGGTAATACTGTCAGCTAGCTTGTTGTGCTTACTTGGGTCTTAGCAACAGGAGGGAACTGAAGTCTGGTAACTCAGCAGGCCCTGAGAAAGGTCAGATGCCATCTGTTAATGTATCTTTAGAATGCTAAAGGTGGCTTCTCAACCTTTATGTTGCTTTGTGATACATTTAGAAATCTGGTTGTGAGAGACAACAGCATTTTTAAAAAAAGATTTTATTTATTTATTTGACAGACAGAGATCACAAGTAGGCAGAGAGGCAGGCAGAGAGAGAGGAAGGGAAGCAGGTTCCCTGCTGAGCAGAGAGCTGGATTCAGGGCTCCATCCCAGGACCCTGGGATCATGACCTGAGCCGAAGGCAGAGGCTTTAACCCACTGAGCCACCCAGGTACCCCTAGCATTTTTATTCTTTAAGATTGTTTTGCCTTCTCTATTCCTCATTTGTTTCTATATTATTTTTAGAAATTCCTTATCAGTTTTCACAGATATGCTGAGAGTATGCTGGGAATTGCATTGACTTGATACCATAACGTGAATGAAATTGACATCCTTACAATATTGAGTTTTCCAATTAATATAATGTAATCATCCATTTACCTGGGTTGTCTTTAATTTGCCTTAACAGTGTTTTTTAGCTTAATTGTAGAGGTCTTGAATCTCTTTAATTTATTTCTAGGTATGTGGTATGTTTTGCTTTGTAAATATTTTTATTTATTTCCTTTTTGATTTTTCAGCTAGCATGAATTGCAATTTCTTTTTGTACATTGATCTTTTTATACAGTGACATTTATAAATTAAATTATTATTACTTGAATTATATTCAAATAGTTTGTCGATTATCTCGGATTTCCTGTGTACAATTCTGTCGATAACAAAAGAAAGTCTTACTTGATTTCTAGATTTTATCTTTTAATTTTGTTGCCTCACTCCTTAACAGTGATGAATAGAAATGATGAATATGAACATCTTTGCCCTGTTCCTGATCTTAGGGGACAATGTTCCATATTTCATAAATATAATAATAGCTGTAAGTTTTTCATAGATTACTTTATTTTTTTATTTTTATTTTTAAAGATTTTATTTATTTATTTGACAGAGAGATCACAAGTAGGCAGAGAGGCAGGCAGAGAGAGAGGGGGAAGCAGGCTCTTTGCTGAGCAGAGAGTCCAATGCGGGACTCGATCCCAGGACCCTGAGATCATGACCTGAGCCGAAGGCAGCAGCTTAATCCACTGAGCCACCCAGGAGCCCCTCATAGATTACTTTTAATAATGAATTGTTTTATTCCCAACTTGCCAAGTTTTTTTTTTAATTGTGAGTGAATATTTTATCCATTGCCTTCTCTGTGTGTGTCATTGTTTTAAAAAAAATCCTTCAGTTTGTTAATGTGAATAACTACATTCCTTTATTTTCAGATAGTAAAACGTGTCCTCCTGGAATAAACTACACTTGGACATGGTATATATTGGCTTATTAGCCTTCTCATTTTGCTAGATTCAGTATACGACTTTAAAAAAATTATTTTTGTGTCTGTTCATTAGAGGTTTGTCTTGTAATTTCCTTTAAAGTACTTGTCTGTGTTTTATGTCAAATTTATGTGGCCCCATAAAAGCATAAAAGGAGTTGGAAACTGTTCTGGAAGATTTTCTATAAAATTTAAACCAGTTAGTGCTTATCTGTTTGGAACAGTTCACCAGTGAATCTGTCTTCTGGGTTTTCTTCACAGAAATCTTTTGTAAGATAGTTTCATTGGTGAGTTACACCAAATATAAAGAGACAAAAGATTAGTCAGTTTTTTAATTTGTTCTTGCATTGGTTTTGCTAAATTGTGTCTTTCCATTCCATAACTTTTCAAACGTGTTGGCATAAATCTTGTTGATAATATCCTATAATTCTTTTTAATGTCTGAAAACTGTCATTATATCCCCTTTTCATTTCTGATATTGGTGATATGTGTGTTCTCTTCCTTTTTCTTCATCCTGTTAGAGATTTAGATTGTTAATTTTTTCAAAGAGCCCACTTTATTCTGCTTTCTGATTCTTTAATTTCTGGTTTTATTCCCTTCTAATTGGGTTTAATTTAATTCTATTTGAGGTAGATGCTTGTATCACTGCCCATCTCCTTCAATGCCCCGTCTGCTTATAAACCTATCCAGTCAGAATTTTCTACCATTAACATATCAATAGCAATATGTCTGAGATATATGCAGAAAAATACTGTTTATGTGCCTGTTACCTTAAAGTCACGGGGCTTCTGTGGTGGAATGGAAAGAAAATTGGCCTGGGAGTCAAGATACCCGATGGTATCCACTTTCTCTACCTCTATGACTTCAGAAAAGTTAGTTATGACTAACTCTACCTCTGTGACATCAGAAAAGTCACTTAATTCTGGTCCTGAGTTTGGTGTGTGTGTGGATGTGTGTTTAAATTCTTTTTTGTGAAATAATTATAGATTCACAGTAACCTGTGAAAAAATATGTATGGGGAAATTCCATGTATCCATTACTCGGTTTTCCCTAGTGGAAATCCAAGAGCTTATTCAAATTTTGCCAGTTTGAGGTGTGTGTGTGTGTGTGTGTGTGTGTGTGTGTGTGTGTATTTTTGCAGTTTGAACCATGTCGATGAATGGGTCTACTATCATAATCGGGATACATAACTGTTCCATTACACAAAAGAACTCGGGCGCCTGGATGGCTCAGTCGATTCAGCGTCTGCCTTCAGCTCAGGTCATGATCCCACAGTCCTGGGATCGAGCCCACATCACGCGCTCTGCTCAGTGGGGAGTCTGCCTTTCTCTCTGCCCCTTCCCCTGCTGGTGCTCACTCTCTTTCTCTCTCTCAAATAAATAAAAAATAAAATCTTAAAAAAACCTCTTTAGCTGCTTGGTATTCAGACCCAAACCTCTCCATCATTAGCCCTAACAACTAACAATATGTTCTCCATCGTATAATTTTTTTTGTTTGTTTTTTTAAAGATTTTATTCATTCACCTGATTCATTCATAAGCAGGGGAGAGCAGGAAAGATCCCTCCCTGCCGAGGAGGGAGCCCAACTCGGGACTCAATCCCAGGACCCTGGGATCACAACCTGAGCCGAAGGCAGACGCTCAACCCCCTGAACCACCCAGGCACCCCTATAATTTTGTTGTTTTTCAAGAATGTTATGTAAATGAGACCATATGTAACTTTCTGGAGACAGACTTTTTTTCACTCAGCATAGTCCCCTTGAGATACATTCAAGTTGTTGTGTGAAGCTGTGTCCTTTCTTATTGCTAAGCTTTGAACAGTGGATTTTCTGGAGGTGCTTTCCATCAAGTTAAGTCCTCCTCTTCCTAGTTTGCAGAGTTAAGAAAAAATCATGAATATAGATTTTGGGTTTTGTCAAATGGCTTGTGTGCATTAATTGATATGATCACAGCCTGTTGATATGGTGGATTCCCTTGATTTTCAGATAATGGACCCACCTTGCACATCTGGAATGCATCTCCAGCCATGGTGTGTCTAATTCCTTTTACACATTGCTGGATTCAATTTACTAATAGTTACTTTTCTGTTACTTTCCTCAATTTTAAATTTATTTTTAAAATTTTATTTATTTACTTGACAGAGAGATAGCACAAAAGCAGAGTGGCAGGGAGAGGGAGAAGCACGCTCTCTGCTGAGCGGAGAGCCCAATGTGGGGCTTGATCCCAGAACACCAGGCTCATGACCTGAGCTGAAGGCAGCTGCTTAACTAACTGAGCCACCCAGGTGCCCTTAATTTTAAATATATTTTAAGGCTAATATAATGGGACATATAAAAAATAGGCAAGGAATAAGAAACAATGTGTTTAGTATTATCGACATTGGCCATAAATCAAAGTCAGTACCATCGGGTAGATATAGGAAGTGCTACTGGAGGGGCCGGGCTGTGGGCAGGGATCACATCCTTTCTGCAGGATCAGAAACACTTCCTTCACTGCCCCAAGTTTTTAGACCGTGGAAGAGTTTAGAGGACAAAGATTTGATTCAGAGATGATTTGGAGAGAAGAGGGCTTGCTTGGTTTTATGTAAAGAGAAGAGGTTTAAAAAAAAACAAAACATTTAATGAGCTTTTACCCTGTGTCATTCACTGTTTCAACTTCCATGTATTACTTGATCACAAAAATTTTATAAGGCAGGTACTTATCAACATAATACACATGGTAAAATAGATTCACAAATTCACAATAGTTCAAGTAATTGTCCAGAATTACATAGTATGTGGTGGAACTATGTCTGAACCCAGAACCCAGGCTTTTTTTTGTTTTTAAGATGTTATTTATTTGTGAGAGAGAGAGGGGGGCAGGCAGGCAGAGGGAAATGCAGGCTCCCCACTGAGCAGGGATCCTGATGTGGGACTCAATCCCAGGACCCTGGGATCATGACCTGAGCCAAAGTTAGGCATTTAACCAACTGAGCCAACCAGGTGCCCCCAGAAAATACTACACTCTATTGCCTCCAGGGGTCCAAGAATCCTGAAGAGTCCGGACAGGCAGGATTGGGTGAGGTTGAATGGGGAACTGCTGGGGTTAGGTGGGGCTGTGGGCAGCATTCTGGTGTAATCCTCACTTGGCATCTTTTAGGCAAGCACCAAGTATCTTCTCAACCGTCCTTATCCAATGGCTCCCTATATCATGGAGGGAGTGTGGTTGCAAGGGAAGAAGAGAATCCAGCCAATAAAGTATGAAAGATCAAGATTACTTTATCTTTGCAGACATAGGGCACATTGTTAGAATTATATAGATATTGATAGCTTGATTTGACAAAAAGACTTATTGAGTGATTATGTCAGGCACTATTTGAAACACTTTATAGCCACAGTGTGTTTCCTCTTCACAATGACAGTTTCATTCCAATTTTTAGTATATGTGCTGCCGAAGTAAGCACTGACACGCAATTTCAGATAAAATAATTCTACTCAAGAAAAACAACTAGAAACAATAAAGAGGGGGCGCCTGGGTGGCTCAGTGGGTTAAAGCCTCTGCCTTCGGCTCAGGTCATGATCCCAGGGTCCTGGGACGTCGGGCTCCCTGCTCAGCGGGGAGTCTGCTTCTCTCTCCCCCTCTGTCTGCCTGCCTCTCTGCCTACTATGATCTCTGTCTGTCAAATAAATAAAATCTAAAAATTAAAAAAGAATAAAGAGGAGTGCTAGATAATGGAAATACACAATTTCATTGTTTTCTAATATGACAATATAAATTAACAACAAATGAGACCAATGATGTCACTCAAATTAGCAAAGAAAAAAAGTTACCAAGGAATAAACTCTGTAAGGAATTAGGAGTATTTATATTAAGAAAAGTATGGGGGTGCCTGGTTGGCTCAGTCAGTTAAGCATCTGCCTTCAGCTTGGGTCATGATCCCGGAGGCCTGGGATTGAGCTCTGTATCCAGGTTCCCTGCTAAGCAGAGAGCCTGCTTCTCCCCTTGCCCCTCACCCCACTTGTGCTGTCTCTCTCAAATAATAAAATCTTACAAAAAAAAAGTATGGGGCACCTGGGTGGCTCAGTGGGTTAAGCCCCTGCCTTCGGCTCAGGTCATGATCCCAGGGTCCTGGGATGGAGTTCTGCATCAGGCTCTGCTCAGCAGGGAGCCTGCTTCCTCCTCTCTCTCTCTCTGCCTGCCTCTCTGCCTACTTGTGATCTCTCTCTGTCAAATAAATAAATAAATAAATAAATAAAATCTTTAAAAAAAAGTATGAAGCTCTCCTTGCAGACATAGAAATGTACAAATACGGAGGTATTTTCAGGTTCTAGCATGGGAAATGATAAGGATGCCAATATTCCTGGATTATTTAATCATCAGTGCTATTTCAATAAATCAAAATTGCAATAGAATTTTTAAGTGGAAATAATCTTTACAGAAAGAGCCTCCCTGTGGGTATGTGCCTAGAGGAGGCCAAGTGAACTTCCTTTTGAGAGGAGGGGACACTCAGAAGTCATTGAGCAAGACCAAGGACATTTTTTCCTCCTGTGGTTCTCCAAGATGGTGAAGTCTTCAGGAAGTGGAGTTCATGGCCCCGTTCAGCTAATTATGAGCTCTGCATCCACGTCTCCAGGCCACAATTCCATAATCAGCCTACGTCTCCAGTCAAGTCCCTAAAGTCCCTGTCAAGTGGGTTTCATACCTGTGTCTCCTCCGAGTAGTGATCTCCACCAGAAAGCCTGGCCTGAGTCTGTCTTTCTGCCATTCCTGGGGACAGAGCCTCAGCCATTGTTGCTCACCAAGCAGGGGAGGGGCAGCCCCCTTCCTCCTTGCTCTTGCACCACCAAAGCCACAGGGCAACCAGTGAGGGCCATGGGAGACTGGATGGAAGAGGGCCTGGGGGAGCATTGTTTCCTTACTGTCAGGCAAGCAGGACCTTTGGGTTACACACATGGTAGGTGTGCAAAGTTTTCACTCCAGGCACTGTGAAGTTTACGTTCTTGATTCTAGTGAGAGTCTAAGGACTCATTCAGAGCTCTGCTTTCCTCCCACACTGGTTCTAGCCCTACAATGGCGGGAGACCAGACTCTGAACTGTCCCAGAGTACTCCAAAA